>VUYV01000062.1:2999851-3038308 GCA_008711295.1 Anarhynchus alexandrinus | reverse complement strand
CCCCCCCGCCGCCCCTCCATCGTCCCCGCTCCCGGGGAAGCCTCGGCGCCCCGCAGCTCCGGTCCCTCGGCGGTTTGCCCGCGCCCCAGCCCCGGGGAAGGCACCTGAAGGTGGATCTATTAAACCTCCCGGCGGTTCCTCCAAGTGCACTTCTTGGACCAAAGCACCGGCATGGATGTAAGATTTTACCCGGCTGCGGCGGGCAGCTCGCTTCCCGGAGACCCCTCCAACCTGGACTTTGCCCAGTGTTTGGGTTACTACAACTACAACAAGGTGATTATTCCCGCGTCTGGCAATTCCTGCCGCCGGGGCCGGGGCCGGTTCCCCGAGAGCCGGAGTCGGGGCTCCGTCGGGGCGGGGAGGCGCGGGGCGAGGGGATGCCCGAAAGCCCCCGGTCCGCCGGCGGGTCCCTGCGGGGCCGTGGGACGCCCGGCCGCGGAAAGTTGGAGGCGGCGGGTGTCCGCCGGGCCGCCTCCCTCCTCNGTTCCGGTCCGGTGCGACGCCCGCACGGAGCCGCCGGTACCGTCGGGGTGCGCGTCCCGCTGCCCCGCGGCCAGGGAACAAAAGGCGGCTCAGCCGAGCGCGCAGCCGCGGGGGGCTCCGGCCGGGACTTGCCGAACTTCTCCCCGGGCTGGAGCCGCTCCGGGGGTCGGGCAGCGCCGCGATGGGGCTCGGGCACCCCTGCGAGGGAGGGAGGCAGGGAAGGAAGGGAAGGGAAGGGACGGGACGCCTCCCTCCGCGCTGCGCTGCGGGGGGATCCCGGCTCTATCGCGGCCGGTCTCTAACTGGAGGGTTATAGCAAACGGGAGGATTATCTAAAAGTGCATCAGCTGCTACCAGGGGAAGGTACCGAACGCTTTGATTTGACGAGGGTTGTCGGAGAAGTTGCAGTCCCGCTTCTATCTATTCACACCTTCCCTGCGGCGTGTGTAGTTTATGGAGTAAACGCTCCAGTCACGAGCAAGAGTCATTTCCCTGTGGCTACCTTCATTTACAAAAATATGTTTTAATAACACGGGGATGATTTGTTTCACAAATTACCCAAATCTGGGAAAGGCAAAGTTAAGAATGACACTTGTGACTCATGCTATTTTGAAAAAGACTTAGCTGTTTGCACTGTGATGTGTCAATAGCACATTGAGCTATTAGCACTGGGCCCTCACACATGCACATAAAGATCCCTTTCACACTGTGTTTTTCCTGGTGCTATGTTTGTCCAACCTCTGGGGCCTTTTGTGAGGCGCTGCATGAGATGCTGGGGAAAAGAAGGGTGCTGCACAAAGTCTAAACTTATGTTAAAACCTGTTTGTTTTTTTTTAGAATCCTTTCCAAATGAGTAGATAAAGTTTGCTGAATTACAAAGATCGCTGTAAGAGGGAGAAGTAAGGTGGGCTCGAGTAAGGCGGTTCGGTAGCTGAAGAAAACTTTCTCCTAGAGAGATTGCTTCTAAATAGATCTCACGAGCATACTTTTCTGTTGCTCTTTACGGTCATCTCCATCTCAGCTGCTGCGATGTTCAGGTTTGTCAGTGCTGGTTTGGTGGCTGCCTGCCGTGTCGAAAGGCACAGATCTACTTTCGCTGGAGATGCAGAGCAGCGTTCCCGGAGCGTGCACAGCCCCTGCCTCGCGCATGCGCTCTGCGCCCGGGCTATTAGCGTGCTGCTTTGTTAGTAGTTAATATAGAAAGACACAGGAGCATGAATTAAAGATGAAATGTCAGCCTTAACTTTGAATGCTGCTAAGGACTTCAAGAGCTCTAAAATGCATAGTAAATGTTCACTGTTGTCTGATATGCCAACTAATTTTGGAAACTTGCAATGCTTACTGACAGACAGCATGCTTACTAGAAATTTCACTTATTCAGTAACTTTATTGTGTTATGCATGGTATGCGGTTTTTTTTTCAGGCTCTGTTACAGGTTACTGTACATGTTCTTTTTAATTTTTTTTTTTTACGTCCAAAATCTTGAATGGCTTCTGAAAACCAGTAGTTTATTGTGTCCATTAAGTTGCTGCAAATGCACAGTTATATATAACCTTTTGACTGTCTTTCCCTTCATCGTGCAATGAGAACAGAGCGCACATTCAGAAAAAGTCAAAAGTAACTAACTTTTGACCTATTCAAAATCACATTTCAGTTGCTGTGCCCCTGAACATAATTTTGGCAAGTATCTTGTAGGCCAGGCTTCCAATCTGCAGCAGAAAATATTTTAATTAGCAGAGCACAGCTCATGATGCATGTGTCTTATAATAGATATCTTTGTATGCAAAAGGCCTGATCCGGCGCAGACGGACACAGGCGAAGCTGTGTTGCTGTGAGCTGTTCTTTGGCTCGGCTGGGAAAGCAGCAACGTGGTGTACAGGTGTTTCAAGGACACAAGAGGAATTTGTGAATGAGTTCCTAGAAAGGAGTATCTTAACTGTGTTAATCTAATCTCATTTTCTGCATTGTTTATAGTCTGTAACTACAGGAATCATTGTAAGGTTTTTTTGGTGGTGTTTTTTTTTTTTTTTTAATTATTCTGGAAAGAGTACATTTATTTTGAAATCTTTCCTCCCTCCCTCGCTTGCTATCTATTCTGTCCTTTTCCCAGTGTTCCTAAGGAAAATAAATGATTACTCTGTTAGGCACTGAGATGACCAGAAGGCACAGAAAAAAAAAAGAGTTGAAATATTTACTCTGCTGAAGTAAATGGGAGAACTGTTATTGATTTCACTGGGGACAGTATTTCACCTCAAGTCTTTCTGAAACTCATTTGAGTATCCTGCCCACTCATCCGTGCCTGCTTCATTGTTAGGAGCTGAATCCATATTCTCCTTGTGACAGTGACATTGCCTGTGACAACTGCCGGGAAGCAGGAAGTGTGATGGCAAGAGTAAACACGTTGCGTGGTTGTATATGTGTGCAAAAGCAGAATTATTTGTGTGAAAATATTCTCGGGATCATTAAGACATACAGTTGATGGCATATGGCCCACCTGTGGAAAACTGCATCTTGTATCGCAAAGGCTAAAAATACTGGACGTGAAGCCTTTCAGTGCAGGTGCGTGGCACCCTGCGAGACAATGCTGTCTCCCACCTGCAGGCTTTAAGCAGCTTTTCCCAGGACTGTACAGTGTTTTCCCTTTTGTGGGTACAGCACTGGCAGACCGGCCCGTGAATCCCCAGGCAGGGCTTGGCGTCTCGTTGCCCTGTGACTAGCGGTGGGAGGGGACCCGCAGCAGGAGTCCAGGGCGCGTAACCCCCCGTGCCTGGGAGCTGTCCTGCCCCAGACCTGCGGGTACCCGTCAGCTGCTGTCCTTCTCCACAGCTGCTTTTTAAGAGCGATGTTGTGCTTTTGAAATTGGTTGTCAATACTGGATAAGTAGACCTAAGGGTAAAGGATGTCATCTTGGGGTTTTTTTTTGGGGGTGAGCATTGGTTTTGAGTATATGACAGGTGTTTTAAAAGGGTATAAGTATACATATAATAAGTATGTATAAGTATACATATGTGTATATATATATTATAAGTATACATATGTGTATATATATATTATGTATGTATAAGTATACATATAATAAGTATGTATAAGTGTACATAAGTATCCCTGCCGTTATTTGTAGTACAGCAGTTTCTAGAAGATTCCAGATTGGGATTATTTCTGTTGAGAATGGTGTGCAACATGGTAAACACATGTAAAGGGCAAAAGAGGAAATAAAGACACAGCAAATGGTGATTTGCCCAAGGTTACACGGTCGGTCACTGACATAATGAGGGCCACAACCAAGGTATTCTGAGATTCAGTCCAGTGGTTTATGCTGAATCTCATTTACTCTAATAGGATTACTTACGTGTTTAAAGTAAAGCATGTGCTTAAGTGCTTTGCTGGATCAGGGCCATATTTGATAAGTTTTCAGTGCTGGTGTGAGAGTACATAACTTGACCCTGCATGTGTCTGGCCTGGCGGTGGTTCGGGATAACAGCAATCCACCTCTGCTTCATGGAACTGCATGAGTGAAATCATGCTCTGCCTGTTTCTAGAAGAGTCCTGCTGTGATGTGCTAAAAAAAAATTCACCACAAAATAGCTATAAAAATTACAGAAAGTTGAGAGAGACCAGCTGTTGTAAAACATTCTGCTTCTGTTTTGAGCCCTTTTATGGTTCTGCAGATGGAGAATGATTTTGGACATTCACTATAGTTGAGTAGTTTTTTCTAAACAAACTTTTTCACTTATTGAAATTACATGTCTAGTACTAAAAATATTTAGGGAAGTACTATTCATCATAGCAAATACATTTTATTTTTTTTTCATTAAAGGAACCATAATTCTTATAATGCAATTTGGAAAAGGGAAAACTCCAAAACCTAAACATGTACAGCTCAGTGCTTGAGTTATCATTATATAAAATTCCAGATTCCTTACTTCATTATTTAGCTGTCTACATTTTATA
Source organism: Anarhynchus alexandrinus (assembly GCA_008711295.1). Classification (NCBI taxonomy): domain Eukaryota; kingdom Metazoa; phylum Chordata; class Aves; order Charadriiformes; family Charadriidae; genus Anarhynchus; species Anarhynchus alexandrinus. Next base: position 3,033,874 of record VUYV01000062.1, on the reverse strand, counting down.
ATGTTTATCTCTTCTACACAGATTGTCCTTGAAGGATACAAATTTCAAACATACATACCTTAATTTAGGCACTAGCATACATATGTGAATGTCAGAGCTCGATGGTTTTGGCTGAAATATTTCGCATTTTACAAAGGAAGCTCAGGAAGGTTATCTTGTTCTTCCAGAGGTAAAGCGAAGACAGCAGTAGTTTAGCAGCACGCTAAACTGGGGCTATAAGTCATTCCTATTAGTGTGTGTCGTTATGAAAAAATGGATTACAGTTATGCAAACGATGGAAAATTACTCTTCTTGCAAATTTAGTGTGGCTGTAGATGCATAGGTTTTTCTTTCACCTAGCAGATGGTGAGAGACAATGGGTGCATGGATGCTGTTAAGACAGAAAGCTGTGTGCTCACCCATCGTCTGCCCCGCGTCGAGGCTGGTTTACACCTGGGCTCTGCTCTGGTGCAGGCGGGGAAGTCTCTGGCGACTGGGAGCGGACGTGTGCTGTGGTCACGCGTGTACCTACAGTCTGACCATGACAGAGGTGGCCCCGGGTGATGCGAGAGTGCCAGAAGGCACCACGGAGCTCCCACAAAGTAGAGAGTAGAGGTGCATAAGCAGAGACACAAATAACGGGTCTTGCTGGAGACAATGTAAGTAAGAGATTGGGAACTTTCTGTTGCAGTATCAACTCAGTGAATGCCATTTTGTCTTCAGTATTTCCCATTGATCTTCTGGCACATGTGGCAAATGTGCTGAACTGCTGCTTTCCCAGAACAGCCCTCCCCTGCCTCTGATATCTCAAAACCTCAGGACTGTGTGGGCAACTACTGCTGGGGAGCAAAAAAGCTCTCAAAATATTTGGCTGTCCAATCCAGCACAAAAAATGTTGGCTATATGATTCCCAGTGCTTGGAAGAGGAAGTGCAACGATCGGATGAGTATGTCCACGAGAATACAAATTCTAATTTGTATCACCACCAGGGGTTGGGTTATGCAGTTTTTCAGGAGCGCTCATGCCACAGGTTTGGTGACGTAGCTGAAGAGCTCGCTGTGAAAGGAAACCCCTCGCTGCCCGAGCCAGCCGCTGTGCGACACCCGCCGTGCTCAGAATGAGCATCTGTAGTGGTGATACTAATTAGATTGTGCACTGTACAATTTTTCTGTTGCTTACGTAATGTAGCTCCTATACTGAATGTACCCTTCCTTATCAAGACATAAGGAGTTGGTTGTATACAAAGTATACTTCGTAGAAGTTGACTTTTAACAATATTTATTAGATGTTTTCATTACAATGGGTTACAACTGCATTAGTAAGATACTTGCAATAATGTACAGTTATATATGACGAGTTTGAGTTTAATGCTTAGAGGTATTTTGGAATACTGATGGTGTGTGTGGAAATGACTAGTGGGTGTGTTTTAAAATAATGATAATTTATTGCAGTCACAACTCTGCTGTGTGCATGCCATGGACAGGGACACCCACTCACGTGTCTGGTTCTAGAGTGAGGAAATGGTGACTGAATCCACCGGGTTGAGAAGAGCCTCATTCCCATAGCATCGCCCGCATCAAATGTTGCGCTTCATGCAGGGGTACCAAGTCCAGCCTAACCCTGTAATGAGTTATTATGAATTTCTAATAAAATCTAAAATAGAAACACGGGAAATAACAGCTTATATTCTTTGGCAGATAGTTGAGATGAGAATAGCTTGCGTCGACTGTAAGTTGTGTGACTCATTTGTTGCAGTTTCGCGCAGTGTTTGGCAAAGCGGGGCCAATCCAACTGTGACCTTTGCGTCGTGCTGCAGGCTTTTATTAAATTTACAGTTAATACATGCCTATATATAATTTGTTGAATTCTGACACTCCCTAAAAACCGAACTAATGCTATTGAATGATGATAATCTCATTTAAGAGGAGAAGAATTTGTACAGCGCTAATCCTACCTTTTTATCTGTAATCACATTTCTACTGCCGTAAAATTGAGTACTGTTACACAGACCTAATAGCAGGGTTGAATTTTCAAATGCTTCAAACTCTTATCTGATAGCCGTCGTCTATACTGTTGCCTGTCTGTGTGATGTATTTATAGAGTGCCAGTCACCATAGTATCTTTGCGATGATTGCTACCAAAATTGAGAACTCTGAGGTGAAAATCTAATCAGGACTTTAGATAACAATGTCACACAAGAGCCTTCTGGTCTTCGCCACTATGCTCTGTTCAGATGAAGACTTTGATGAGATCATGCTTGCTGCCGCGGTATTCATTATTTATTTTTGTAACAAGATTTCTATTTCATATCTTTTCCACTGCATGTTAGCACCTGTCAAACCAATCCAAATTCTGTTTTGAATGTATTCTCTCTGTTTGCACCTGAAACAATATATTGAAAAATACAGGCGTTGCAGGGCTGCTGAACTAGCAAAACCAAAAGGGGAGACTGTTGTTATACAACTACGGGTGCCTCGGGTAGCCGAACAGTCGTGTTCGTGAACTTCTTCAGGCACTCCATGGTAATGGGCAGGCAGGCTGAAAATACTGTTTTCGTCACCTTAAAAATAACTGAGTTTTATGAGCAGAGTGCTGGAGATACGAGTGACCAGTGCTGCAGACTCAGTTCTGTTGGAAAAGGTGTGCTACTAAAACTAGACAATATTAGTTTATTATTGAAAATGAAAAATGTTTTAAACAAACAGTTCATCTAGTTTTCAGTCTTTGTCTAGTCCATGTGCCAGCTATTGGTGTCAGTGTTCTCCGCTTACTCCTGCATGGCCAGTTTGCCCAGCAGCCCACTTTTTGTTGAAAAGCCCCGTATCAAATATCAAGAGGGAAAAGAAAAGCGGTCCATTCTCAAAAACTGCCAGTTGAAAGTATCCCTTAATGTCCCTTTAAGCTTGATTAAAAAAAAAAAAAAATCATGGTTAGAAACCTACTTTTTTTTTTTTTTCCCCTGGCGCTTGTATCTCAGCTTTGTTTATGCTCATCAGAGACTGATTCAATGTGGGCATCTTTCACTTACTTATATGGGCATGAGATCAGGCCTGCCCTTGGCATTGCATGGGAGAAATTGTTATCAATTCAATGTTTTATTTTTGCTGTTGTAAAGTTATAGCCCTTCTTACTGTCTGGGTCACTACGACCATATATTATCATTCCTGGCCAGAGACTGGTGAGAGCTAAGACTAAATCTTATGGAAAAGAGTGGGTTGTGACATAGTGAAGTTAAAAATGAAGGGTGTGCTGGGATGAAATGCCAGGATTTGGACTGGCAACCTCTGAAGTAAGGGGTCTGTTTGTCTTCTGCTTTTTTTAAATTGTTTTTCTTTTGGGTTGTTATTGGCCTGACCTTGTCTGCTACTGACTGAGGTGGGAGCTGCAGAGGCAATAGCATGGGTGTCTCCTCACTGTCCTCATCTGCTTTACGGAGTATGTAATTGATGATTATGTAAAATCATTATGTTAAAGCAGAATGTTGCTTGAACAGACACATTTACATTTAGATTTTATTTTAGCTATATTTAATATTCTGAAGAGTTTTGATCCAACTGCTCAACGTAACAAAAGGTTGGAAGTATGTAAAATGACCAGTATGGTAGGGTTTGTGGAAACTTTAAGTCTACGTGTAGATGTTTTTGGTCACTTGAAGTGAGTTGTCTTCATCTCTCCATTTGGTTTTCTTAAGAAACTGTTCAAGAGAAACTCTTCTGTGTTGAGCACTCAAAGTGGATATAGTTTACATTGTAATTTTGTAAACAGTTAATATGAGAGAAATTAGAGAGGGATCTAAAAACTAAATAGTTTTAGATATGCAAATTATTAATAAAGTATTTTTATTGGTGGTTTGGGATGTTTCTTTGGTTTGGTTGTGTTTGGTTGGGGTTTTTTTTGTTTTGCAAGAAACCCATGCATGGAAACAACCTGAGGTGTATGAGTCATCCTTTCTATCCCAATGGAACAACTCCAGTGTTTAAAGTCACTGAATTATATAAAGGTTTGTAGGCTCAGAACATATTTAAACACCTCAATATTGATTAACTGTCTAATTTTGATATGAAAAATTGTGTTAAAACCATGCAAAAATCAATTGCTGCATAGTGGAGTAGCTTATTTTCAGAGCAGATCATATTTATCTGCCGTTGTTTTTATGCTACTCTCTTTATAGTCATATGGCTCATACAAATAGTTGAATTTTGAATAGTTTAGGATACTGTGTTTCAGTATTACTTTGTTATTAATAAAAGTGCTTTTGTTCGACTGTACTTTTGTCAGTAAACTTTTACTAATAGAGGATTAGAAGTCCTCTATTTTTTTAAGCTGTTTGCTTTCTTAAATAAATAAGAATTTGAATAGGCATAGGAAAATAGTCATTGTTTGCTTTAGTAGGTTAATGCTGTTACTTTTGTGGGTTCTTAGTAAGCATGTGGGTGAAATTATGATAATAATAGGCGGTCATGTAAATATAGCGATATCATGGTATTGATTTGTTCTAGTGGAAAACTTGATAGTTTGTGGTTTCCTACCACAACCCAACATAGTTCCTTTTTCTCCTATTGTTTTGCTTGATATGGGTTGAAATACATTAACCTTACATGAAGGAAAAAAAAAAAAAAGCCTAATCTATACATGGGGCAAAATAAACAGAATTTTACAATGCATTTTCTGCTCTTTTACACAGCAGAACTGTTACGTAAAAACAAGACTGATCTCAAGACTACACTGGGCATACCACAAATGTAAACACATTGTGAGGGACAAACACAAGAGTTTAATTTAGATTTTCACTACAAAATAATTATTAAAGTAAATAATATGTTTATACCTATGTGACTTTCTGTGGTTTTCTGAGAGTGTCCAGTAACTGTATTTCAAAAGATAAAATGAAGTAATTTGTGTCAATTTATTTTGTCCTGCCAAATAATTTACAAGTCCAAGATATTATTAAATAAAGGGATTTAACAGATGCTTCTGCTGCCCTTTCCTTCTGACATTTTTAAAGCCTACTTAAAGTTATCTTTCTGCTCCCATGGTGGTGCAACTGAGACCCAAGGAGCGCGTGTGGAGTGGTAAATCAGACGTTGGGTCATACAAGGCAGCCTGGCCTCCAAAACGGCCGCTTGCCTCCTTGCTTCCATGGGAGAGACCTACCTGTCGTCTATGGCAAAGCAGAAGTGCTGGTCAGGAAAGCCGCCTTTGTTTTGTTCTCGTACCTTTGTCTAAGCCTTTTTTTAACATGATAGCTTTGCGCTGGGATCTTGGATGCTGCTTGTAAGGTGCATAGGGTATTGTATGGCTTGTTGAAAATATGCAATTGTTTCAAGGATTTGACAAGCCGTACATACGCGCATTCTCAGTTCTGATGTTGTCTTACCTTGGCCTTTTTAAAGGTATGTTTGAATCAGACGTGTGTATCAGTGGCTTCAGTGCAGTGTTTCCGTTACCCCGTGCTCTCCCAGTCCTAGTGCCTTGCTGGGATGATGACTTGCTTCTGAGATTTTGCCTTTGTGGAGTCAGCTTTTTGGGTGCCTTTTCTGTGAGAGGACCCCTGGAGTGTGCTCTGCGTCAGCACATTCCTTGGGTGGCTTTCTCACGTCCCCTTGGCTCTGCTGCCTGCCTTGCCTTGGACTTGCTGGCTGAGAGCACGCAGCAAAAACCTGAAGTTCTTGGAGCCACCCACAGCTGGGACAGAATTTCAGCTGACGTGCAGCCCTGACTGAACAAGGCGAAAGGCAGGCGGTGTAATTTAGGGCTAAATACAGCTCAGAGAGATTAATCAAAGATCGTATGAAAGGAAAACTTAGTAGTTCCGTTCATTAAATGCCAACTCAAGTAGGCAAACCGATAGCACTTCAGTATTTTGCATACACAGATTTGTGGAATGTCCAGTGTACAGCTTAGGGATCAATCTTGCTCTTCTACCTGTAACTCTTCTCAAAAAACAGCTATAAGATTGTATTGTGAGCTTCTATGTTTATTTTGCCTCACTCTGCAACTATAGCTTGCCCACTTTAAGTAGAAAACTGTTTTTCTAAATTTATTCCGCAAACAACTTGTGATAGGATAGCAGCCTTTTCCTGTCTTCTCTGTTAGAAAGTGTTTGAGTAAGGATGGCGAAGATTGGCTTTGACTTCTATCAGCACAAATACATTGCTGGCGATAACATATCATACGAGTGTGCTGCCTATCTGCCTGTATTCTTGTCTCTAGTAAATAGCAGTTTTTCAAGGAAGGTCTCAGAATTTGCCCTTTTGTTAATAGTCTGGCGGAGAGTTTACATACCAGAAAAGAATCCCGATTCTCCACTTGATAACGTATTAAAGGGTTTTTTTGAGCATTGCATTGGTTTTTGTAAAGAAAATTGGCAGCTATTACTTGTAATACATGTAACTAATAAAAGTTGAATCAAAAACGTGACTCTTGTACAGTCACACGTTTTTAAAGCACAGACGATGTGTATTCGTCTGCATCAGTTGTAACAACCTTCCACTGCTTGGAAAATGTGGGGAGAGGCTCTTTGCTGCTGTACATCCATCAGGGTACATCCATCTGCTTTGGAGATCATGGGGCTCCTGATCATTGCTTGTAACTTTTGGGTCGCTAATTAACTGAATTCCACTATAGCTCTCTGCATCATATTCCACGTTATTTGTGTGTTTATGCAGAATTATTTATAAACAAAAGTTTTTAAGGTTATTCCATCATGAGGCATAAGTGAGAGTGATGATAAAGAGCTTGATTCATATTGTGACTAACTGCAGGTGAACATTATGTTATGCCTCATTCTCAGTGTGTCTGTGACTCAAAAATGATTATAAACTCCATTAAAATACCATGACATCAATAGAATGAGTATTTAAAATGCATATGAAAGGATAAAGTCTAGAAATCATACAAATATAATAGCTATCCATATGATTTTAGACTGTATAAAGTATTTGTAGATCTTCTGAGTTTCACTTGTTCTCTGCATGGGTGAGAACTGATACCAAGCACACACCTTGCTTTCTGCCCCTTTTTCTCTTAAAATAAATGTGAAAGTAAAGAAGGAACAATTTCCATGGAGCAAAATCAATTCTGATCCTTCAGAAGCATGAACTCAGATTGATACTTTGCAGCTGCAGTGAGTAAAAGCAATGCACCACAAATCTGGCACAGAATTTTGACAGTGAGAAATCTTTGATCTCCTACTTCTTTTTAACTAAGTTTTTTCCATTTCTTCTTATTTTGTTGAATCTTAACTGTTTTATTGCATCTTCCGTACTGCGGTGGTAGGAAGCAGTCACTGCATTCTCTGTGGCCAAAGGAAGTGGCCATTTGCTGATATAGAAAAAGGATGGAGAAATGGCTGTGAAGCACCTTAATGAGCAAGAGGGAATGGTGGCTAGGGATCAAGTTCTGGGTGGTGTTTGGGTTTTGTTGTGGGTGGGTTTTTTGGGGGGGGGTGGAGGGAGAAGAGGGGGAAAATACACATTATTCACATTTAAAGTTTTTCTATGCATTTTGGAGAACTGGTCTTTGGTTCTTGTTTGATCAAAAGAAAGAGACAGGTTCGTCTTTTCTTCTCCATTCGGTTGGTTTATGGCACCTAAGCAAAGGAGCTCCTATCTGCAGCCTTTTTCTGAAACTCTAGTTGCCGGGGATCTTTGAATGAGAAATAAGAAATAACAAGATTTTAGATGATGAATCTCAGTATGTATGCTTGAGCAAGGCCAGCTGCTTTATTGATCCCGACTACTGAAGTTTTCCCTGTGAAGATGATTTATGTTTATCTTAAAAAAAAAAAACAAACAACCCCAAACAATCAATGAGAGAAACAAACTGAACTTCATGTAAGAACTGATTAAAAACATACTCAACTTTCTCTTTCTCATCCTTACTTTCTAAAATCTTCTATGGATTCAAAAGAAAGGGGTGCAATCCTGCTCTTGCGTATAGGAATATACCCTCTTTGAAGAAGAGAGATGTTTCTCTTTTGAATTGAGCTTCATAAACTTGCTGGAAAAAATTCAGCTTGGAGGATGTATTTTGAAGTCGTAGTTTCTTGTGCACTGAACCGTTCATTTCCTAAAAGGATACAGCCACTTCTTTGTACCCGCTGACAAAACAAAGGAGTCAGTACTGATAATATGTTACGTGGGGACAGGCTGTAGTGTTGGTAAGCGTTACTCTGGCTGCTGAAAAGCACCAGTTCTATCTGGCCTCTCATCCTTACCAGAAGCAACACGGCTGCCTCACTGGAAATCATAAAAATGGTCTCCACTTGGTTTTGTCTGCACTCTTACTAAATAAATGAATCATTATTATGTTTTCTCCAGCTTAGATACCAAATGAAAGTGAAGCAAAATGCTATATTCAGCTGCTTCAAGTTGGGGAGGTCTAGATAATCTTCATCTCTGAAGTGTGAAAGAACTGACACATAAAATTGCAGGTCTGGCAGCAAAGATTTTTTTTTTTTTTTTAAATAAGTACCTTACAGAGAATTTATTTTTCATAAGAAAAGAAGACATAAGAAACCTGAAGTATCTGTGCTTTAACAGTAATACTGGAAACAGCAGGGTGAGAGAGAAGACAGCGTTGTTCCGAGCGTGGCTGTATCAACACTGGCTATGAGCTTAGACTGGGAATGAGAAGAAAGCCTTTGTCTTCCAGAGGAGTGAGGTGCTGAGGCAGCCTTCCCCCAACACTGGGGACAACGGAGCCGTAGTCACTTTTACGGCTCTGAGTTTATGCTAAATATTGGCTGAAACAGGGACAGTGGGGTTGATTTGCCATTTTAATCTTGTTTAATGTGGTTCTTTTAGGCTTCGTGTTTACATTCCTAAACATGTGATATTGGAGTTGTGTTATGCACTCTGTGATCCCACGTGAGTCTCTGATTTGGACAAGGCAACCGGAGATGTGATAGTTACTGACAGACTCAACAACAATTTTGGAGTCATGCATAGCAGCTAGTAAAGAAAATTCATGTCTGAAGGCTAATTTTATAGTGGAAAACTTATAAATGAGATTTATAGATGCTGGGGAGTTACCTAGTATCTGTGAACATGGAGAGATGACTTAGTTCTCCCTCCAGAAATGGCGTGCTTTTCCTTGGTGGTGGGGATTCAGGCCTTTAAGTGTCTGAAAGAGGGGATGGAAAAATCCACATCTCGAAGTCTGACAGTCTGTAGAAGCATGGTATCGAGTGATTAGACAGTTTGTCTTGGTGTGGGCGTTTTGAGAGCGCACATCAGATAATCATCTGCTTCCTTACCTCCGTGCTCTGCTAACTGGTAACTGCCTCACTTCCAAGTGTCTAAAAATACTCTGCTCTTGCGGATCTGAATGAGCACTTCATTTTCAAAAAGCTTTTGGACAGTGGAACTAAGCAGCCCTTCAGAGAGGTATATGATACACTTGCAGAAATTTGCAGCCCATCTTAATATCCATTTGTGTTCTTGAGCAATGCAAGTCTGTTTCTCTTCTCTAGAGGTCATAAAAATTGAAAATGATGGTAGTGGATATCTTTATTTTGCCTTTAATCCATGAAGGCAGAGTATGTAGTCTTGTTTGGGTAAAAAGTTCCATCTGCCAGCACCGTTGTAAATATTCCAGCCTAGGAAGGAGCAGCTACTACAGCTATGTGCTGCTTTGCAGATAGACTTCTCCACCCCAAGTTTGGACACTTAATTACTCATAGCCTGACCTGGTCTGTTTGTGTGGCAAAAGGAAAACTCTGACTGCCTCATGCAGTTGATATTTTCTGCTGTGTAGAACGTAGCCTCTTCATTTTTAGATTTAAGCAAAGCTGATGACAGTACCAGTTGTTTTTTTTATACATGATAAAAGTGGAATTACAGTGGAGTAAATGAAGGATTAAATTATGGATTACTAGTTAATATCAAAGGTACATACGTACAGCATAATTCCATTCTTTTAATCTTTCCTTGGAAAGTCCAGTTTATAATCCTATTTAGGTGGCAAATTGATGAATTTTATACAACTCCTTATATCATTTTATACAGTATTTGGGCTTGTAGACATAGTGATGAAATACATATTTTTGGCTAGAGTTGCAAAGATACTTCTATCTTAACTTTACTAATTCAGTAAATTAATTTAAAAGGAATTCAGTTTTAAAAGAGCTCTTGTATCAATTTTCTGTAAGCAGATTAGAAGTTCTCGAGACAAAGACATTCCTGGGAAATATGCTTTATGCTTTATCCTGTGATGTTCATTTGTATATGTTTGTAGTCCAGTGTACAAACATAACAACATAATTTCTTCGCTACTCATACAGGGAAATTTCTACTGCCCTCTATTATTATTATCTCTTTCTAATTGCTCTTACGATTTTTTTTTCCGGTATATTTCCTTTTCCTAGTCTATTATATGATACAAAAATGTAGGTGGCATGTTTGTTCATTTTAAACGAAGATTATCTGGTGACTTCCTGAGGTGGTCCTCTGGTTGGAGTATATAACATTGAAACTTCCTCCAATTAATTTTTTTTTTTTTTAAAGTTGCATTAAATAAGGGTAAAACTGAGCAGAAGTTGTGTGTCAACAAACAGTATCTTGAGAATTCTTCAACTGGGGTGGAATCAGTTTAGTTACTGTTTACAAAAGAGATGGCCTAAATATGTGTACAATAGCCCAAGACCTGGTAAATCACAGATCTTTTTGAAAGCCTCTCAGTTGTAGCACTGAACGTGGTAGGCTGATGGTTTTGGAAGCGATCACTTGGTTGGACTGGTTTTGAGTCTCAGACTAAAGAAATCTGTAGATTAATTTTGGAAGTCCATAAAAATTTTTAAAGTAGCAAATATCTGCTAGTTCTGAGTTTTTAAGAATTGGATGGCTCTTTCTGGACACCAGTAGCCTCATTTTAGAGTTCTGCTTATTTGCACTTGCAGCATGATTTCCTGGGAATTACTGAACTCTGAAATGTACTGTGAAGATTTGCTGCTTGGTTATAAGGCGGTTTGAGCGCAAAGATCTTATTGTCAAAATTCATTGCTGCTATTTCTTAACATGTCTTGGGACAGGTACATAATTTTGTGCAATTAAAGTGTGATTAAAAACCAGTATACAATGTTTTAGAGGGCTCTAGCTTTGTTTTTGAAGTGTGGGTTCATTTCTTGGAGTTAAACTTTGAAGCAGGTGGCTGGAGCCGATGTAAAAATTTTCTTTAAAGCCTCAATTATCCAAAGTAATGATTCTTCCTACTTCAGCTGCTTAACACTAACAATAGGATTTTATTTGTTTATGCTCGTACAACAAATTGGTAATTAAGTATTTTATCTGGATGAAAAAATGAAAAATAAATGTTTTCTTTTGCTTGTAAAGTGGACTTTAAAAAAGGAGATCTGTGAGGCTCTTTTAGCATCGCAGAACCTTGAAGCTCAGTGTCACCTGCATTTATCCTTGGCCTAATGTATCAAAAACTTTTTAAGGTGTACTGGTTTGACAGAGATGGGCTGGGGTCGGACTGGCTGGGCAGCAGATCTGTTGAAAAGGACCAGCGGGTCCTGTTGGGTAGTAACACAAATCAATAACCAGGAGCAAGTTCATGGAGGGCCAGCAAGATGGTCCGTCCCTGGTGAAATTGCTCTGTGAGCTTTAGAGAGCAGGAGCTTGTCCAGCCTGGAGAAGTGAAGACTTCAGGGGACCTGACAGCAGCCCCAGTACCTGTGAGGAGGTGGAGCTGGGCTCCTCACCTGGGGTACATGGCAGGAGGATGAGAGGCAACAGGCAAAAGTTGAAATTAGAGGTTCAGACTGCATATAAGGGGGAAAAAATCACTTTGAGGGTAACAGGGTGTTGGAACAGGTTGCCTAAAAGGGTTGTCTCTATTCCTTGATGGTTTTTAAGACCTGACTGAAGAAAAGCCTCATACAACCAGTTCCTGAACTCAGTGTGGCCTGTGCTGTGAGCAGAGTTTGGATTAGAGATCTCCTGATCCTCCTCGACCAACCTGGACGATCCTGTGATTGCACAAGGTGAATAGGTAGCAAAGATTAATTTGATCCTCCCTGTACTCTTTTAGAAAAACATGGATCTGGAAGAGTGGCATTGTTTCACCCTTTGCCTGGAAGGTCCGTGCAGTGGGAGAACCAAACACTTGTTCCGTATTCCGGCTAGCTATCTTAACTCTGGTGGTGAACAGTTTGCTTTCAAGTTGAAGAACTAGGATGGGAATCCCAGTCCTGCAGGGTGTGCATGTGCGTACTGGTGTGAGTGAGCTGATGGTTGTGACCTGTCTAGAACACGTGGATTTAATACAGCTGGCTGGGTACCTCTGCCTTTGTAGTGGCATGTTAACTCATGACATCCTAAAAAAGATTTTTGTTTAACTCCATGTACCCTTGCTGGAAGGGGTTGCTAGTTAGAGCCCATCAGTTTGGTTTGGCAGGTGTAACAGTGTAGAAAATAAGTGTGCAAAGACTGTTTCTTTCAAACTCCAGTCTGGAATATATGTCGCTGGTACCTGTTAGCTTTTTAGATGTGACTGGGCTGTTGGTTCTATAATTAAGTTTTAGAGTTTCTTCTTTCATTCTTTCTTCAGAATCATAGTCACGTGATAATTCGATTTTTATTCTCTTTACTTTTTAGAAAAAGAAATTCCTATAAACCCTGTTACTTTTGACATATAGAAAAAACAAATCACATTAGTTTAGCACAAATTTGGAGGTGTAAAGTAGTTTCTGAGAAAATAAAACTTTGTTGTGCACAGCATTCATGGAAGAATGTTTCTTGAAGGATGCTGTTAACTTAAGTAGGCATTAATTACTGCATTCTTCGTTTCTTCTTCCTCTCTAGTTTGATGCCAATTGCTGGTTGAGGGGAGGCTAAAGTGCCCATGTATGAGAGGAATGCGGAATATGGTGAACTTTAAAATTATAGATTGAATAATTTGGTACTTTTTAAAGTCCTAGTTCCAACCTAAATCTTCGCGGTATGTAATGGTACCCAAAATGTTTGCATGCAGTGGGGTATTTTGGATTCCACATTTAAGACACTAGAAAAGTATGTGGTTTTCAGAGGATGGGTATTACAGTTATGAAGATGAAGCCCTTTAAAATGTCGCATGTCCATGTCCCAACCTCTCCCCAACCCCTAATCACCATCTGTATTGTAATAAATCAGGCATTAACTGTTTAGTGTAATCTGAGAACAGGAAGTGTGAGAATCACCATGGTAGTGATTTGGATCATCACTACAAGAGAGGAGCCTAAGCAAATTGCTTTGTTGGGGGGTGGGGATGACGGGGGGACGGGACCCAAACACCGAAATTGAAAAGAACTCATGATTGTCTTCCAAAACCAAAGATTTCACTGTCATTGAGATCTACTCCAAACATTGAAAGGAGTAGTACGTTGAAAAGAAAGTATCACCACTTTTAATATCATAGTACATTTCAAAGCAGCTTTATTCTCACTATAGTATTTTATAATTGCATCAATTTATTAATCAGAAATAATTAGCTTTTCCAGGTTTAGAGATATTAGTCACAGAAGTCCTAGAGACCAGGATTTCTTACATCTGGCAAAAACATGGTGCGACCTTTCTGGAAATGGAGCTTTCCCTGTGTTCTTTTGTATTAGTTAATAGAAACCCTTGAAGAAGTATACTCATCAAAGAATGTTTTATGAAACAGAAAAACAGTACTCATAAACTCTGTTGGATTCCAAGAGTTATTACATTTTACATCATATACAGTTTATTTTTCCAGATGCCACAGTTCAAAATAATGTATTTTTAATACTACTTGTAGAATTCTACAGATTCATAATAGCACGTGACATGTTAATATCCTCGATGACATCCTACTGGTCATATCCAACTGTGATAAACAGTTGTATATGCTATTTAAGTGACGTCTATTATAAAAATAAGGATAATGCAAAAGGATTCAAACAATCCCTTAAATTTGTAAAGACTGTTACAAATCTTGAATGTTAATTTGAAGGAAAAAGTACACACTAATGCTAAGTTTATGCCTTCAGTTAATAGTCCTTTATTCCTTCAGGAAAAAAAAATCAAGCAGCTATACTTTAAATGAATTTAATGAACTGCAAAGACTGACATTTTCACTATAAAAGTCACACTTCATTTAATGAAGTAGTTAAATATTGATGCTATATTAAAATACAGGCTGAATAAAAATGGCAATATGGTTTTCAAAATAGAAATTTGAGCTGCTTTTTCTTGTTATATTGAAAATTTCATGAACTGAGAAAAGGGAAATACAGCAGAATATCTCCATAATAAACACAAAGCGCTTTGTTGAAATAACATTAAAGTTGAAAGACCCAACCCTGTAAAAGCAAGGAAATTAAGTCACTAGTCTTAACTCAGCCTCTTTGTGCTTAAGCGCTGAATCTCTTAAATGAATGGATCCAACATTATCAGCATTCAAAGTGCAATATTTTCTAAAATTCTTGAAAACCAAGACAAATTGTAACCTTGTGCTACAGGTGGCACATAAAAGACCTAGGCATGTGTTTACCCAGGATGAATAGTTGTGTCATGATACTGTTTGATCTTAATTCAAAGTAATTGTGTTTTAAGTGCTATGATTTCAATGGCAATATTCTGGCAAAGCTATGTTGCCTGTGTTGTGCTTCCACACATTTCCATTAATATAATTTGAATTTTCAATTTCATTTTTATAACTGGACTTTCACCATAACAACATAATATTGACAGTGGATAAAGGAATATTGCTGACAAACATGGCTGAGGTTTTTCCCAGCTCCAACACCTGTATGATGGTAAAGGGAAAAGAAAACAAGAATGAATCTTACCATAGATGTGAGTGGGAACGATGAATGAGTGATGGTATGATTGGCTTCACTTTGATGGATTGAATTATGCTGTACTGTACTTCCTAAAGCTGTACTAATTCTGACATCAGGCTTCTGTGTATATTAAATACTGAGGATGACATCTTTGGCCCATGGAAGTCAATGGCAAAACTCCCATTAATTTCAGCTGTCTGTGATTTCATTCTCAGTGGCTGACTTGTAAAACAATGGCAAATTGATTTAGTACATTTTTTTTTCCCCTTGGGAAAGATCTGTACTCCATGTAAAATGATTTGTCTTTTGACTTTCATGCTCTTACTCTGCAAATATGAATTTTAATTCAGGATAAATATAGTCTCATTTCTTTCCCATAACTATTATCACGTAAACATCAAAGATGATGGAAGAAAGCGGAGCTATTTTGAAAGTGGTAGGTTGTATACACAGTTACATATGCAATTACTAATAGAAACCAACGATAAGGAATGCAGCTTTCCTACAGAAGACTGACATATCATTTCTGTGACTAGCTGCTGTCAGGTGTGGTCTCTACATGTGTTGGTGGAAATGTGGTTTAGGTGTTTGGGTTTTTTCCCCCCTTACATGCAAACAGTTTTTCTTTATAACAACAACAAAAAAAGAAAACATTGGTATCTGAAGAACCAATTAGGGAAATGTATTTGTATTTGGAAGACATGCACTATTTGTGTTTATGATAGTGATCCTCAAAATTCTTCCTAAGGTGCTAGATCAGGACCTATTTGCATAGTTAGGTCTCCTGGTATTTTGCCAAAGCAAGCACTGAAGCTATGTACTTAACAGAACATAACATTTTGTAGGGTATTATATAAAATTGCCAACATTTACCTAGAATTAACAGAGCATTGAAGAATTTCTTCCTCTTCCAGATGTCCTTCCAGAAAAAGGAAGAAAATGATTGTCAAATATAAGTTCATGCTATTCATTGTCCTAAACTCATTCAGGTTCTGCTATGGTTGTGGCTCTTGGTTGCTGAGCTGCTTTCTCCTTAAGGCAGTGGTCCCACTGGTTTGGGAAGTATAAGGCATAACCCAAAGAGAAAGACTTGGAGACATGTTTTTCAATCTCTGTCTTTATGTGGGTAAAGCTTTAAAGAAAGAATTGCAAAAAGTACCTGAAAAGGTATTTCTATACTGCAGATATTCAATAGTTACATATTAGAATGCTAATATTAAAACTGTAGCAGTACTGCTGTCTTTAACAGTAGTATAGGGAAAAATGTTTTATTAAAGACTAATTTCACTAGTTATTTAAGAAGTAGCTGGCTTTGCACACATTAATCTCTTTTTCTTTTTAATTCAAGGTTGATGGTCTAGGTCTTACACATTGTATTTGTGAATAGGGCACTCAATAACTATGCAAAATATCTATTTCTCCCATGGGAATCTGTGCTTTGATATATTCTGATCCTTATTAAATTTAAACAGGATCAAATTTATACAGCTTTGGCAGAGATTTATTAAAATACACTGAGTGGACAGCTTGTGGGAGTGCAGTGTGCTGTAATAACATATGCCTCTTACCAGAGAATAGTAATTATTGAGAATCAAATAAATCTGTAGGAGGTTAAGTATATATGGAAAAGATATCAATTGTAGTTTCCTACAACCAGACAGTACTGTCTGAAGATTTGTTGCTGTATAAAGAAATGAACCGCCCTTATAAACCCCTAAATATTCAAAATGTCATTTACCAACAAAGCTAATATTCATCCAGTCTTCAAAAAATGTTAATGACATTTGCTCAGTACCATTAAATTAGTTGTTTAGTGCTCTTCATCTGCATAAGCAGCTATTCACATTTCTACCAAAGATTTATTAAATGAATTGAAAACTATGTTTGCCACAAAGTTTTGTAAATGTCTTTTCTTAATTAGGATCATCGTGTCCTTGGAAAGGGAAATCCAAAACAGTGGTTGCAGATTAAGCAAATAATTTTTTTAAAGTTAAAAATATATTATGTGACATCTGTCATTCATCTGAAGTTCAGCAATGGTCTGTTTGAGATTAGATACTTTAACCTTTTAAATTATTGTATGTGGTAATTCCACTAGCACAAGAATTGGAAAATTGATAGGTGGGTCAGTAAAAGCAATAACTTCTGGCATAGTTGTGGTTCGGATGAAGCTTCTGTATTTTGTGATACAATTATTTGGAATTTCAAAGCTTGAGACATGTAAAAATGGTAATTTTGTCAGTAAACATGGAAAAAAAGAAAAACAAACCATCTGTGGGTAAGTGGGAAGGCAACAACGTATATCCTGTCCCTGTCGTCTTTGCTGCTGGCAAAAAGATTCATGGTTGCACGTAAAGACAGGAGGATTTGGAGGAATGCATTCAAGTTTGTGAATCGTGGGGAGGTTGTCCTGTGCTCTCAGGGAACATAGCAGAGATAGTTGGGTGGTTCTGGGTCTTTCGTGGTTTGGATCTTCCAAACAAATTTTCTCTGGAAGGCCAAAAAAAAGGTCTCTGCCCACTCCACACTGGTTCCTTCAGTTACTTATGAGGTTCTCTACCTTGTCTTCCATCAGTCTTCTCTACCGATTATTTCAATCTGAAATAGATTTGGTTTTGAAGCTGTAGTTAAAAATCTGTAACTTCTGTGCTGTAGTAATTTGTACGAAGCCATTATCATGATTTCTGTGGGTTAGGGATGTTTGAAAGTTGGCAGTATCCAAATAGACGTTATATATGTGCATGAGTGGGATTCAGCACTAATGTGACCTTCGGACTCTGGGCTGTGCTAGAGATGATTTAAGGAGTAGGACACCATTCGGACTATTCTACTTGTGTTTCTCCCTGTGGCATGACAGGAATGGAGTCATTTCAGCAGGAAATGTATTTCTCAGGGGTTATTGTATTAAGAAAGTGACTTTTTAAAGAAAATGCATTTAGATAGAACTTGTATTTGATTTAAAACTAGTACCGTCAGAATACCTCTGCATTTTATTATGAACATCTAGTGAAAGCTGCTTAGTTTCTTGTTGTGAAATGTAAAAGATATTAGTTTTGGTAAAAATCTTTATGCTTAAATAATTACATCCTTTTCAAAAATTTCACTGATTCACATTGATGTAGATGTGATAGAAATCTAGTTCACTCCTTATCAAATTGGTGGCGGTTCTTTTATTAGTCTTTTGTCCTGTTAGTCTTCTTTCCTCCTGTGGTTCCAAACATACTTCAAGATTTTTCTAAATAAACTAATGAAACCTGATTACTTCAAGCTAGCAAGTGTATTCTCTTAAAATAACGTGTGTTCCATTTCTGTCCTTTGTTATAAGAGAAGAAATGCTGCGTATTTGTTAAAATAAAAGTCAGGGCATTTGGTTCCAATCCCGTTTCAGTTATTACATTCCTGTACGACCTTGGACAAGCTGTTTATTGTGCCTGTCCCTCACTGACTTTTTCTATGAAAATAGAGATGATAATATATAGGCACCTCCTGGTAGTGCTCTGAAGCTTAATTCATTGCTATCTGTGGAGGGCTCTGAGACCTGCCTAGGCACTGCTGCAGACATTTCTAGACGTTCATGCATATGATGACTGTGCATAATATATGTTGTTATATATTAAGTATATATGTATGTATAATGTGTATCAGCATGTTTGACTACCATCCTGTATAATTATAGTTTATATAATGAGTCATCTTGTGACACTACTGACATCTTTGTTTCCATTTATGATTATAGTAGAATAAAGATGTAAAAGTAGGAGCAAATTCTTTTTCTGAAATCCACAGGTGTTTTGACTTAGAATGTCTATTTCTGTGGGTTCCAGAATTATCTTTTTTTTTTAAAGTAGGTACGCTGTAACAATACAGACAAGGAATTTAATTTATATGGGGTTAATACAAACAGAAAAGTTATGCTAAAAAGAGGAATTGAGAAGTGAAATAACTAGAATAGCAATCTGCATACATCATTATGCAGATAGCAGTACCGTATGGTAGGTAGCTGCCCAATTATCCTAAATTTTGGTGTTCAAGCTGTATGGAATCAAATGATTGTGGAATAAAACTGGAATCTGATGTTCTGCAGTTCTCAGAAAATCTTCGTCTCATCTGTTAAATATTTCTAGGTCATGCTTTTCATTTTCTAAGCGAACTAAAGAAAATACAATGTTTTGCAACTGATTCCTGTTGTGTTTTCTTGGGAATATACTGATTTCCTTTGGTGCAATATAGATTAAGGAGTACTTTGCTTATAAACAGACATAAGACAGTTTCTAGTTTAACCACAGGAAATTTATTGTTCAAAAAGATAGCTTTATTTGTTGATAGAGACTAGCCACATTATGTTGGTTTGTGTTTACTTTTATTAAATCTGATATGTGATAGAAAAATCGTAAATCTTTTGGGGTTTTAAAGTGTTTTATAAGGATAATAATCTCTTAAAATTATTTCCTCTTTTAATGTCTCAAATAAAATGTATTGCAATATGCTATTAGGCTATGAATTCATAGAATCGTAGAATGGTTTGGGTTGGAAGGGACCTTAAAGATCATCTAGTTCCAACCCCCCTGCTATGGGCAGGGACACCTCCCACCAGCCCAGGTTGCTCAAAGCCCCATCCAACCTGGCCTTGAACACCGCCAGGGACGGGGCAGCCACAGCTTCTCTGGGCAACCTGTTCCAGTGCCTCACCACCCTCACAGTAAACAATTTCTTCCTAATATGTAATCTAAATCTGCCCTCTTTCAGTTTAAAACTGTTACCCCTCATCCCATCGCTACACGCCATGATAAAATGTCCCTCCCCAGCTTTGCTGTAGGCCCCTTTAGGTCCTGGAAAGCTGCTATAAGGTCTCCCTGGAGCCTTCTGTTCTCCAGGCTGAACAACCCCAACTGTCTCAGCCTGTCTTCATAGGAGAGGTGCTCCAGCCCTCTGATCATCTTTGTGGCCCTCCTCTGGCCACGCTCCAACAGGTCTATGTCATTCTTATGTTGGGGGCCCCAGAGCTGGACGCAGTACTGCAGGTGGGGTCTCACCAGCGTGGAGCAGAGGGGCAGAATGCCCTCCCTCGCCCTGCTGGCCACGCTGCTTTTGATGCAGCCCAGGATGCGGGTGGCCTTTTGGGCTGGTGAGCGCACATTGCCAGGTCATGTTGAGCTTCTCATCAACCAACACCCCCAAGTCCTTCTCATTCATCACAGTAAATAAAGTTGGCACAGTGACTTATAAAAGATCAACATCTATGTTGGTATCTTCAGGGTCAAAGAATCATCGCTTTTTACTTTGAGTTGGTGCTACTGTCTATATGCTTTACTATGGGCCTTCATAGAGGGGGATATTCTTGACTGTATTGAGGGGATTATTAAGTATTTAATTTTTTTTTCTTTTTTACTAAAATTTTCTCTTGTCTGCAGTATTTGGATGTTTTAGATAATGTAACAATAAAAATCGTTTGCAGATGTAAAACAGTATGTAATAATTATGTTACGGTTTTTGTGCATGTTCGAGGAAGACAGCATAAGCTAAAGGTAATAGCCTCGCAGTATTTGAAGACAGCTAAATAATTGTTCTAAGATGTCAGTTGCTGGGACATTCCCAAAACACTAACTTTGTCTTGAATGACGTCTATTTCCTCTTAGAATCACATTGATGAATTAATAATGCTCAGGTAGTAAAAGTTTTAATTTGATGATAACATATGAAGTACAAGATATTAATTGCACCAAAGATAACATGCTAATTAAAAGGTTCATGCACAGTTGTCTAAGGTTAACAGCGTGCATTGAAATACTTGGAATAAAAACCTCATTATAATCCAGTATCTGAATGCTGTATTTTTGCAAAGGTAGCATCTGTTGTGCTCTCTGACTTGGTTTTTCTGGGGAAGAATTGTTTATGCAATGTTTCTTTTACAGTGAAGGTAGTTTGGTAAGAAAACAGTCATTGTTAAGCCAGTGATTTAGAGCAGTAGAAATAGTTCTGCGTTGAGTATTAGTTCCAAATGCAGTTGCAAAGATTGTGTCAAAATAAATGTATTTGAAGTCACAGTTTAGAAGAGAAAGAAAATGCAAACCTTTCATATCTTTAAAACAAGGAAGTTGTTTTTACTTGCTAGGTGCTTCATTTTTAGATAGAGGAATGATGCCCAGTGTTCGCAAGGCAATTGATAAAAGTCTTAAATATTAGTGCCTAGAGTTTATGTGGCGATCCGGAGTCTGTCTCCTGGGCCAACCTCCGTCTCATTCTCTTAGCAAAAATGGAAAGGAGAAAAATGCAAGTCCTGTGGCTCTCCTATGATTTATTCTATTGCAGTGCAATTTTCCAGCACAGCAGTTTCTACTTCCTCTGTCCTCGGCAACCTTTCGGAAGTTTCAGTGTCACCTTATCTAGCTCGCAGGAGTGAAGCAAAAGCTTCTAGCTCTGGAAAGCGTCGGCTTTCATCTACAGGAAGGCTGCATGTCAGTGCTGGCTTCGGGCTCAATGAGAGCGCTCTGCCACTTGTGCCACAAGTCATATAAATAAATAGCATATACAATGCAAGTGTCATAGTTTAAGATACAAAGATTATCTCACATTGAACATTCGTGACTTTTTATGCATTCTCCATGCAGGGCTATGTGGTGGAACGTAGACTAAAATGAAACCAATTGCTTCACACCAAAATAAAACTAGATTAAATGGTAGTGAAGTGGGTTCCAACTTCTTACCTGCATGAAGAGATGGCTCTGGACATTGACTGTGATCTCACACCAGTGTTAACATTCATTATTTGTTGGCTCGGAGGGAGCAGCCGTTCTTAAGCTCTATAAACGGTTTACAAAATTCACTAACTCAAAGTGCAGAGGCAGTATTGCTTATATTTTAAATCATCAAGGTGAATAATGGAAGAAAGTCTCTGTGCAAGAGAATTAAGCAAACATTTAAAGAACATAAATCTTCAGTCTTGGCTTTCTCAGGTGCTACAGTAGGCAGCAGCAGCAGTCGCTGCTCTGTACAGTTCTATGCGTGTGTAGGGGGAGGTATTGAGTTGCACATGAATACTACATGTACAGCTGAAATAGCTTCATATCACTAATATTCTGCACTGTACAGTCATCCTTGCGCTAAGGGAAAAAAAAAGTCTTAAATTATTTGAGTCAGCCAGATGACTTTCCAGAATAAAACCCATCAGTCACTTGTTATGAGTGATTGTTTCATTCTGTAATTCTGTAGTGCCAAGAACTAATTCACCAAATAATATTTCTGTCATTTAGAAACCTAGAGGGTTTAGAAGTTTATAGCCTAGTGTGTAGGGCTGAGGTCTAGACAGAAAGTGTCTAAATCCAAAAGTATGAGCTTTAAAAATCTCTGCTTCGGTGTTCTTTTCCCGAAAGCCCATCAGAACCTGTGTTTTTTTTCAGAAGTGTTTATACCTAGAAAAAGTTCCCGTGTTTCTACAGGTAGCCCATAACGCCATCATTTTGCAGAAAGCCTGGTAAAGAGAGGACCACAGCTTCCTAAGATCAAAGAGAGACTTGTGACTGTGAATCCCGCTTTCATTCGGGGCTGCGGCCTCT
Source organism: Anarhynchus alexandrinus (assembly GCA_008711295.1). NCBI lineage: Eukaryota > Metazoa > Chordata > Aves > Charadriiformes > Charadriidae > Anarhynchus > Anarhynchus alexandrinus. Next base: position 3,011,554 of record VUYV01000062.1, on the reverse strand, counting down.
GTTGTGGAACTCGGGTGCCTACAAGTTATGTGCAGGCAAGAATCAAAGGATGGTGTTTTGCAGATCTTGCTCTAAGCCAGGAGAAGGGGACTTTGTGTTTTAAATGTGGCGCTGTTACACTCAAGGAGCAAACAAATGCCAGGGTGTCTCCATCTTAACTCAGCCTGTAAGCATGTAGCTTTCTGCTGTTGTTTTCAGTTGTCTAACAAACGTTACATCACTAAAGTAGAAGCAAATATAAAGAATTAGTTTCTAATCAGCAATTTTCTGTAAATAGAGGCTGTATGAATATTACCACTTTTTTTGTCTCCTTAATTTGATACCCACTTGGATATTAACATTTGACCCGATGATTAATTTTTGGAGCCCGATTTATCCTTTATCCTTATAGATTTTAGTGCTTTTGGCTTATTTTCTTTGCCTTCGGAACAATAGTCCTTTAAGTTTTCCTACTTATGTTTTAGTGTTACCTAAAATCTATACCCTGTGATGTTCGTTTATTATTTTCATTAAACAGTCAGGGCCAAGAGTTACAGAGAAGTTAAGTAACTTATCATGGAATCATAGAATTGTTGAGGTTGGAAGGGACCTTTAAGATCATCAAGTCCAACTATTAACCTACCCTGACAAAACCACTTCTAAACCATGTCCCCAAGTACCACATCTACCCTTTTTTTAAACATCTCCAGGGATGGCGAATCCACCCCCTCCCTGGGCAGCCTCTTCCAATGTTTGATAACCCTTTCAGTGAAAAAAATCGACTTGATCAAGGTCATGCAGATTCAGGTGGCAGAATTAGGAACTGTACATGCCTTTTCTTAGCTGTAATCCCATCCTTCATTTCCTAGTAAGATGCAGAAACCTATAGGTAACTCCCCTGAGACTGTTACGTGTGAATCAGTGGCTTCCAGGGAAGAAATTAAAAAGCTGCATTGGACTGTCATCAGTAGAAGTCCCCAGGCTGGTTACAGTTCCTGGGCTGAGGAGATTGCACTGTAGCATTAAAACTGTTTCCCCCTGGCCCTTGGCACAGGTTGGGTTTTCCTGGGTTACCCCGTCTGCATGTCTGAGGCCTCTCTAACTGTTCAGGGAATCATGTTCAAGAAATAAATAAAAGAATCTGTCTTCCAAGAGTAGTGATTCCAAATCAGCCCTAACAGATGTGAGAATAACTTCTTGTGCCAGAAAAATAAAAAATTCACAGGAATATGTTCCTGTTGGTTATTGCTCAGGGATAGAGACACTTTCAGATTTCATTCTAACTTAAATGACACATACCATTGTTTAAAAAAAGCTCAAAATGAGCATACATAGACATACAGATTTAAGTTAGCAAAGTTATATAGAGTTTTTTATAGGGTAGTTGTACTTTTAGTAAAGTGCTTTTACTTGGACTGGATATTGTTTAGGTGCTCTTAATTTTCTTTTTCTCTTCTGCTTTCAAGAACAGACCTTACCATCTGATAAGGTGCACATTGATTTCCTCCAAAATAAAAAGATATCTGAACTACCAGCTATTTGCCTAAGCAGTAAAAAAGACGTTACCCTTTTCAAATCAAATCTTCTGCTTATGTTTTTTTCTTATGTAGACTTCAAAATACACTAAGCCTTATTAAAAAAAAGTAACATTTATGAATGTTTTCCTGAAAAATACTGAAGTATGTGGTCTGCATCACATTGCATTAAATTTTTTCTTGGCATTCAAAATACTGCTGTTTTTTCAAGGCAGCTTATTTGTAGCATTTGGATTTTTGAAAATAAAGAAGCCACATTTCATAGTCAATAACATCTCAGGCCTTTTCAGCCTCTAGATATGTCTGGGTAACAAAAACTTGGTATGGTTGGTGCCTCAGTTCAGTGAGTGCCAGAATTCTCCATTGCTCATGATTTTAACATAGTGCGGTTCCGTGTAAGAAGGTGCTCTTCTGTAGACAGTACTTACCATCTTCACTACAGAACTGAGTTTAACGTTCTTTGGAGCAGAATCCTGAAAGCGCTTATTTCAGCGGAATGGGCTGAATTGTGCTATCACATCGAGCAAGTGATGGTTAGTACGTTCCCCAGTGGTGTGACAACTTTCAGGCTTTGAAAATACAGCCTTTAGGGCCGTTTATCTAACTGTGGTATTGGCACAAGTTAGGACAGTTATCTAAAAGCTTGGGCTTTCAGTATTTCACAGGGGTTATTATTTTGGAGTCATTATTATTATCCCAGAGTTTATTATTTCATCGTAACAGAGGTTCACATCAGAAGATCTGGAAGATGGCGCTTTAAGGAGTTATTGTCATAAACAGATGTTTCGGTTCAAAGCTGGTGAGTGTGCTGTGTGGAGACAAATTCCATGTTAACAGAATAGTCAAGGGACAAAGGACCTTTTCTAGCATCTTTCGATCAGCTCCCTCTGAAGAGGAGTGCTGTTATGAGTATTACTGAAAACAGTGTGTCAGTGGCACTGTCCTGGAAATGATCATCAGCAACTCCTAGTGCAGCATGTTGTGTCAGAAATATTATAGCCAGTGTAATAGGTGGTAGGTGGAAAAAAAAATATCTATCTGAGCACAGTTTAAACAAGCTGTAACAAGAACTGAGGCAGATTAAGCTACTATGCTAAATGAGGAAGAGATGCTTAATGAAATGATATCCTGAGGGCATGTGTCAGATGCAAATATATTACTGCCTCTAAAGGAAAGCAGTGTGCGGGTTTTTTTTAAATTTTGTTTAAGTGTAATAAACAGTTGGTGTAACTAACTGGTTTGACGATTCAGGGCTGATTATTGGGGAGAAAAAAAAGGAACTTGAATTTTAAAGTATCATAGTTGGAACTCAGCTGTGTAGACCACAGAAGCTGTGTGCGTGGCATACATAGTCATTGCTTCTCCTGGGGAGCGCAGCAATGCCCGCCTGCAGGCAGCTGAACTACTGGTGAAAGCTGGTGAGGGGTCTGGAGCACAAGTCTGATAAGGAGCAGCTGAGGGAACTGGGGGTGTTCAGCCTGGAGAAGACAAGGGTGAAGGGAGACCTCATTGCTCTCTACAACTACCTGAAAGGAGGGTGTAGCGAGGTGGGGGTGGTTCTCTTCTCCCAAGTAACAAGTGATAGGATGAGAGGAAAGGGCCTCAAGTTGTGCCAGGGGAGGTTTAGATTGGATATTAGGAAAAATTTCTTCACTGAAAGGGTTGTCGAGCATTGGAACAGGCTGCCCAGGGAACGGTTGAATCACCATCCCTGGAGATATTTAAAAGACACTAGATGTGGTGCTGAGAGACATGGTTTAGCGGTGGTTTTAGCAGTGTTAGGTTGATGTTTGGACTCGGTGGTCTTAAAGGTCCTCTTCCCACTTAGACAATTCCGTGATTCTATAATTAATGGACAAACAGTTGTCAAAATCTGGGCTTCTCTTAAGCCGTACCTGTGAATGAGCTGATGCAGACCACTGAAATCACTCTTCCCCATAGCCCAAATTGTTGCAAGCATGCTGAACTGAACTTGGAAAGAATTCTTTCCTTTGCAGAAAGTGGAAACATGCTAGGTAAAGCTCTCATGAAAGTCAATGACTTTCTAGGCATGATGCTATGAAGTGCTTAAATTTTGAACTCGGGCACTGAAGTCTTTCCTTGCAAGCTTTTTTTATTGATGCACATTTCATAACTGAGTGGGTTCAGTATCACAATGCAGTATCACTGTGTTTGTTAAAAGAATCGATGTGTAGACGTCCAGTTTTGAGCAAGGGAAGGCTGTAGCTGTGCATACATAATGATTGGAAAGTCCAGGCCTGCATTATATGTGCAGTCTGTTCTGACAGCAAGCGTTATTGTTCACCAAGTGATTAGTTGGCCTTCTACCTTGAATGTACTACTTATTCTTTTTAATGTTATAGTTACTATTAAATGCTCTCCTAATCACGATTTCTGATGCTCTGCTGGTATAGCAAGCAGCTCTATAGTCCACTTAAAATATAAGTTGAGTTTTCTATGTGTTTTCTCCTTGATGTCAGCGTATCATAATGAAAGAGAGGAAGAGAAAAGCTATGAGAGCTTAAGTTTTCTACTACTTCGTACTGAACGGTGCTTAAGAAGTTTTACAGAAGGGACATGAAAATTTACAAAGCCTTTATGAGAACTTACTCCTTTCTTTGTGCTTGATTTTTCTACTGAAATAGCTGTATCGGGAGGGGAGTTCAAGGGTCTTAATTTTTAATGTCTTCTCCGATAGTAAGAATGTATCTCTTTGAATTTTGTGGAATTATTTTAACAACTTCACACCTTGTATAAAATTTCAGATTTTTGCCATCGTTATAACCTCTGCTAATGAAAATGTCCATTAAAGTTCCACGAAGATTTTAAATACATATTCATGCTGTGCTTGAAATCCTGCACATCATTTTCCAAACTAAGCCATTAGCATTGATAGATACTGTTATTTTGCAAATCTTCGCTTCAGCAATTTGTACATGTCAAATTTAAGCACCGCACAATACCTATATAGAGTAATAAAAACATCAGAGTTTAGTGCTGTCTATACTCCCAGCGCTCGGTATCTCTTTTGACGGTTGATAACAATCATGCTGCTAGATATGTTTTTCACTGGATAATGCAGAACACAGGTCAGTATTGGTAAACCTACTCTAATCATGGCTTCTCAGAACACAAATCCATTAACCTGGAGCGATAACCCTGCTGCAAAGACTCGACACAAACAATGCTGCGCTATAAATGATAGAGTTCATGGCTGAACTGCATTTGAAAGGGCATTCTGAATAAAGTTAAGAAAAGTAATGTGGAAGAAAATTTAATGAAATTTAAGATGAATTGCCTGCTGTCAAGGTACAACTGCTTACTGAAGTTTTTACTCGGAGAAAGGCTAATTCCAACTAGAATATTGCACCAATGTATGCATAGCTGAACTCGAGCAATATAGAATACTTTTGTGGCTTTTTTTCTGAAGGTGTTTAGCAAATACTTTTACAGGTTGCTTCAGTGTCACTCAGTCTTGAAGAATTGAAGAGCCACTTCATCATCAAGAGCCGTAGAATAATTCTGGCATGACAGATGATGGTGATGGTAAAGCTGACATTATCATAACACATCGTCATCACTTTTGATGAAACATTCCACAGCAAACATCAGCTAGCTGAGGTGAAAATCTGCTTCGCTTCTTGTTCAACTCCACTTCTTGGAATATCTGTTGTTTGCTTGGGTTTTTTTCCTCCCTTAACACTAGCTTATAGGGATTCTGCCTATACATCTGTATCTTGGAAGCAGATGAAATGGTTGCTTTTTTCCCTTAATCAGGTCTTCTGAGACCTAAGGGTAGTTTCTCTGACGCACCTTCTTAGACTTTCATGTAACATTATATCTCATGCTATACGTAGGATCACCTTTGGGGAGGTGCTGAGATCTCTCTCTCACTTTTGGTTTTTTTCAACAAGCTCCTTGAAAACTGCCTCAGGCCTCTCTTTTTCATTGTTTAGTGTTTTGATTTTCTAGTGCCCAACCTTGGCAAAACAATTGTTTTAATCTTGTTGGAATCGGGCTTCATTCAGGAACTGAATTCAGTAAAATACTGAAAAGTCATTGTCGTCTTATAACCAGAGACTCCGTTTAGAGCAGTTTGTTCCATTATTAACTGATACTAATCTTTTGGAAGAAGTCACCTCAGACAAAGAGAACCAGGTTGGTAATGGACTTGTGGCTGATTTTGAGAACAACTGAATCTACAAGCTGATCTTTCCAAGTTGCTTTCTGTTGAGAATCAACTGTCTGCAGCAGCCATAGACTGAACCACAAGTGAAAACCACTTGCGAAGTTGTTTAATCTGTCATCGCAGAGACATTCGTTCATTTTTGAGAAGAATCTGTTCATAGAACGACAATGGGCAAGGCCTATGTCGTCAGTGACGGCAACGTGACAAGCTTTGAACTCGGAATCAGCGCAGAGGGCCTGAAATCTTCAGCATCTTCAGACAAGCAAAGAATCATAGAATCATAGAATCATAGAATGGTTTAGGTTGGAAAGGACCTTGAAGATCATCGAGTTCCAACCCCCCTGCCATAGGCAGGGACACCTCCCACTAGACCAGGTTGCCCAAGGCCACGTCCAGCCTGGCCTTGAACACCTCCAGGGATGGGGCCTCAACAACCTCTCTGGGCAACCTGTTCCAGTGCCTCACCACCCTCAAAGTGAAAAACTTCTTCCTAATGTTCAATCTAAACCTGCCCTCTTCCAGTTTGAAGCCATTCCCCCTTGTCCTGTCACTACATGCCCTAGTAAAAAGTCCTTCCCCAGCTCTCCTGTAGGCCCCCTTTAGGGACTGGAAGGCCGCAATAAGATCTCCCCGGAGCCTTCTCTTCTCCAGGCTGAACAGCCCCAACTCCTTCAGCCTCTCCTCATAGGAGAAAGAAGAGAGAACCCATTTTGTTCCTTCCAAAGAGAGGCTCAGCGTGCACCGGTAAAGGCATTTGCAGGCACAGGTACTAATGCAGATGTACAGATACTAATGCAAATAATACTAATGCAGCATAATACCAGTTTGGCTCAGGTGAAACCTAATGCCACCGATGGCTTTCTTGTGAATTGTCCGTTGTCTGGTAAAAACCTGATGAAAATGTTGCCAGGGATTGTTGTGTGATTGCTCTAATGCTGATATAAGAACATATAATTGTGATTAAAAAGAAGCTCAGATCAGTGTTCCAGCTCATAGACAAGCATCCCTTGTGTTGCGCGGGGAAGTGCACCATCTTATCAGCGATTGCTTAGGTACTACCTGTAATGTGTTCTGGAGTCCAGAAATTAATGTACCTACCATAAATACACCTGTGCCAGGTCTCGATTTTAAATTTTGCACATCTGTTAATAATTATTCTTGTCCACGCTTTTGGAAGTGTTATCAGTGTTTCAGCACAGTTTCTGATACCTGTAGAACCCTGCACAATAATGACAGAAAATAAGATGTTCTATGTTTTCCCTTGAAGTCAGATACGGTTTGAATGCTTTTAAAAAGAAAAGTAGAAATTTTAGTGCTATAAACCCAACTCAGCGTGACTGAAGTATCCGTTCATGAAAGGACTCTATTTAGTTTGTATATAAGAAGTCTCTGGTCATTTTCTGGTGATCACAGTGAAATCCATCTTACCTCAGTATCGTAGGTTGGTATTTTCTGTTTGATTCTGCAGTCTTTACTTGCATTCAGCAATGTTTTCCTGGATGAGTAAGTCCCTGGTGTGCTTAGCAGCTGTATGGAACCACTCATGTAAGACCTGATCAACATGAAAAAGGACTGAAGAACTTACTGCCTAAAAGAAATCTATGTGGGTGTATTTTAATTGCTACATTACCATGACAGTCTACAATATTTATAATTCTAAAGACTTCTTTGAAAAAAGAAAGATAAGCAGCTTGTGTGCAATAGAAAAGCAGAGTCGATACATCAGATGTTTGTCAGATAAACAGTGCAGATCTACCCTAACGAAGGTATTGCAGTTCCATGAATCTCTGAGATAGTTTTAATGTCAAGAGCTTAACGCCTTTCGATGCCTTTAGCCTTTCTGATTTCCCTAAGTGATCATAAAGTTATAAACAGTCTTTCTAGGAGGTCTCTAAGAATCCTGTTAGGAGCTTTTTATTATATGGGCAAATTCATATTGAATTGGTATTCATTTTCACTATTACAGAATAATCAAATCAGTACTGTTATTATTATACTGTTGAAACAGAAAATAATGGGGATGTAATGTAAAACTGCTAATGTGATGAAGCGCTCTTATTACGTTAGGTTAAGAACGCTATGGCTGCTCGTTCCAGCTTGCTTCGAGCAGTGGCGGAGGGAGGAAATGGAGGGCGTTTCATTTGTGGCGAGAGGTTACGTACACTCTCATTTGAATGCGTAATTGTCTTTTGATGGCCGAAAGGGTGATTGCTTTTCCCACTTGTGCTTTCTGCCAGGCTGCGTTGTTGGATCTGGACTGTGAGAACACTACTGTTCCTACTGTCACAATGCGGAGCTGCCATCTCCTTTTTTAATCATGACTAGCGTCGCATGGTTCTCTCTCCAGAAGAAATGACTCATATATTCTTTTATGTTCATCTGAGCTTTTTTCCAAAAGGGAATAGAGCTTTTAGAGTACATTGTTAGGAAGTACAACAAGCCCCCTGAAGGTTCAAATTTGACAGGGATGTTAGGAGGCAGGTCAAGTGACTGCCTAATGAAGATGAATGGAGAAAATTGCTGGTACAAGAGTCACGTGGTGGGCGCTTAGCCCAGGTTGCTGAAAGTGTGATGGAATCTCACGGCTTCATTTATCAGTGTCATATTTGGGCTAAAAGTGAGCAGTATTGTTCTCATTTCTTCCAGATGGATAGGTCAACTTTAATATTTATTGCTCTTGTAGAACATTTGTTTGATGTATTTCCATTAGCTAGGCAATAATAGAAAAGCAGTGGAGAGAAACATAAAACAGCTCCCTTCCTCTTCAGCTGAAATATGGCATACACTAATGTGTAAATATTTCTAAGACTGTCACTGATTTTTTTGATTTTTTTTTCTTTGATGACATGATCATATATATTAAGGAGTTTTAGAAAAATAAGGGAAAAAACGCATCAAAGAAATATAAAATATTTGACTGTGGGTGTGTGATTGTTAATCTTTTAACTTTTCATGAGCTTATAGTGCCTTTCAGGAGTGGCTTTTGCTTAAGAATGTCAACTTTATATATGTAGAGAGAGAGAAGACACAATAACACTGTATTTGAATGACTGTTAGAAGACTGGAAGTATTTTAGCAAAATCAACTTGCAATTTTGGATTTCTTAAAGGGAATATAAAGATGTTTGTTCCTGTCATCTTTTTTCTTCATTTCTGTCATCGTTAATTACTTTTTCTATGATGGGAAAAGACCACTTAATCTGGGTTGGTGTAAAATTTTAAATAAAGGAGGGATCTAACTGTTACAAAATGGTGGCTTGCAGCTAATAGTGGTAACCCCTGGTTACTGTTTAACTGCTTTTTCCCCCATTTATAGGAATCAGGTTCAAGGTGTTTGACATATATTATTTTATACCGTGGATGGAAACTTAGCTGTTTGTGAAGCAGGTGTTGTGTTAAGTGCAGTGCAAACATCCTAGCCATATGTTTCTATAATTTAAATTAATTTGGTACAGTCATACTGTTAATCTTTAGTGACTTGTTGATTGGCATTTTGCAGACATATTTCTGGAAGGCACCCAATACCATTTTCTGTAGCCTTTCTGGCAGTAGCAGAGAGTAACATTTCCACAAATTGGAATCTTGTACAGCTCTGGGAAGGGAGCCAAGATTTAAATTAGACAATAACCTCTGCTCTGTATATAGCTTCTATTCTTCAGCTGTAGGGAAAGTGATTTGTTTAATACAGTCAGCTCTGTAGCATATAATAGACTGATATATGAGTCACTCCTTGGCAATGTGTGTTTCTTAAATTTATATAGATTGAACAACTAGTCGGTAATGTACTTAGTTACAGTTGTGCAAACAATAACTATTAGCAGAGCTGAACAGACCTAGAAAAAATTGCATTTGGTTGGTGTTTGCTAAGGATTCTGCGGAACTGTTGGATTGGCGAACAATCCTGCTCTTCAGGTGCAGAGGAAACAATTTCATAAACATGAGTACTGTTTGAGCTTTGGAAAATCAATAATAAAGCTTTTGCATCACAGTTTAATGTTTCTTACGTTTTGTATATGAACGCGTGTACCCAGTGTTCCTTAAAAATTAAACTTCGCACTGGTCTGTGTTGTAGCTACATAATTAGGTTGCAGCTCTTTTTGTTTCGCCCTTGTATATTTTTTTTCTCTCTTCATGTTAAAATCTGTTGCTGTCAATTGGTATCTGTGAATGCAAAGAATTCTTTTCTTTCCAAACAGCAAGGATCTTTTCTTAAAAGGAGAGCTCTTTACACCATTCGGTTCATGTTTATTTAAAAGCTTAAAATCATTAGACCAAATCTCACTTTTTGTCCAACAGAAAATTGATTTTGCTAACAAAAATGGTGTGGGCCTGAAAGAGAATATTCAGAAATATGCAAATAAGTAGAGATAGAAATCTGTTTGAGCAGCTGAACAAAGCAATCAAATTTTTCCCATTGAAAGTTTATTTAGCTTCATTGTGAACATTTTTGAACAAAATTATAAACTGCTGTTAGTGAAATACTTCTTTTTATAGGGAAAAGGGGATTCTTTTTAAACAGAACTATTTTTAATACCCTACATTTTTCTGCCAGGTCTTGTATTTACCAAATAAAGCACATTGTAAATATTGAACAATACACAGATATATTTCTTAACAGTTTATAGTATGCTGCATATTCTGGGTGGGTTCCAAGCAGTACTTAGTATAAATGATATGCCAATCAAAATTATTTTTGCAACTATAACCTGTTATAATGCAGTTACTTATCTGAAGCGTCAACTTGATATAAGCCAGATCTCTTTTCTTAAGCTTTAACTCTTACAAGTATAATTTCCCTTGTCTTGAACTAATCCTGCTTCTGTCCCGTAAGCTTCTCGGCAGTGCATGATAGCAAAGCATAATTTATCTGCTGGTTATATAAATCTTAATCATCACTGCTTCCATTAGGTCATGTGCGTTTTATTCCTTAGTCAGGAGTGAATTGTGTGAAGAATATCTGACGTACTTCAGTGAGTGAGTAAGATTTGTAAATGTCCAACATGCCCCTTCCAGGCCAGTTCTGTAATAATTCAGCTTCTGTGTAAAAGCTGACTTTTTCAAAAAAGTTGCCCGTAGCCAGCAAGAGTACTGGAAGTTTGACCATTTCTGTTTTGTAAATACATGTGTGGTTTCATAATGTGCCAGGTTGGTCATTATAGCTAGCTTGAGGAGTTCCATCCTCAGCTCTTCACTCCAGCCCCATGTGAAAAAGAAACTTTATTGCATTTACCTCCCCAAATCCTAATGAGTTCAGTGTTTCTTTTTTGCAGTGGGACCTCAAAAACTGTTGTATCAGCATAAGCAAGGGAATACTGCATTATAGAGTGAACAACTAAAGAAACAAGTGGGTGGAGGTTTGAAGCATGATGCACAATGAGATCTTCTCTGGAACCTGAGGTCGCTGAACGCGGTGGCTGCAGGTGGCAGTGCTGGCATCGTCACTGCCAGTCACTGCAGTGCCCTCTAGTTTGGTACCCACTGCTGCTGGTAGCTGAAATTGAATCCTGCATATAACCATTTTGTGGAAGATGGAGATGCTGTAAATCTCCTTCATTGTCATTGATGCTCATTCTAAAGGTCGACGACTCTGTTTAGATGACCTGGGAACTTCTGGTGTGAGGGGAGTGTGTGAAATTGCCATTTTTAGGTTCTGATAATAAAAACATCCATTAATGAGGTTGAAGCACTGTGATGTTCACAAGCTGAACACCATTCTTTATCTCTGAAGGAGACAGAGGTTACTGAGCCAGCAGCATGGGTTGTGCTTCAGATGGGATGGAGAGACTGGAAAGGGGCCTGACTTTCCCCAAATTTATGTTTATGGAGCAAAACATAGGAGAAGTGAACACAGTAGAAAGAGAATTTGCATTTGATCGACTGATGTCATCTACTTGGACTTGTGCAAGGCATTTGACACTGTCCCACACGATATCCTGGTCTCTAAATTGGAGAGACATGGATTTGACAAATGGACCATTCGATGGATAAAGAACTGGCTGGA
>VUYV01000062.1:2979928-2999757 GCA_008711295.1 Anarhynchus alexandrinus | reverse complement strand
CATTTGAGAATGGTGAAGGATTTATAGAGGAAATGTAAGACTTGCCATATTCACAGGGAATGGGTATTCTGTCGATTTAGTATTCTTTTTATGAAGCATTTAGTGCATCCATCTCTGTAAGGAACGTAATCAGTGTGTGCACCCTCACTCGCTCCTTGTCCCCCTTTCACACATGCATGGTTAAATATTACAACGTGGCAGAAACTTTTTTCTTATCTCAGAAGATGATATATGTTGACATGAAAATTGATAGCCTTTTTATTTTTTTATAGTAGCTAGTTTAGCTACAGATGATATTCCAGTTCCTGGAACCCAGCACACCACCACTGTCTGAATCCGATGGTACAGCCTGATTTATGTTGGCAAATAACCCTTCGCTGTTTTTCTCCCCGGTGCGTACCATTGCAGATTTCTGGTTTTCCTAGATGACCCTTACACAAATTATTGTTTGCATTTTGATTTTATGAGAGATGTGGGAATTCTGCATTTAGATGTGTGTGTGTACATATATAGAAGTGGTGGTGTTTCTTATAACCAGTGGTTTGTATATCCGGTTGGATGAAGGTGAGACTGTAGCACTGGAAGAGGTTCCTGTGTCACTTGTAATCTGTCGTGGTGGTTTCAGCGGTGGTAAGGAAGGTCCTGCACAGAGATGTGTGAAGAATCATCATGGATGTGTTACTCAGAGTTTCTCGTGGACATATTTGAGCATAGACGTGGACAACTGTTCCATGCTGTTGGGAAGGTAAAAACATAAGATTGTATGGGAGACAAAGGAAAAAGACCTTTTTCTCTAAAACTATTAGTGGTCTGGAATTATGAGATTAACTTAAATTACATATGCACTGTTACAAGACATCCATTTTTTCCAAATATGAAAAAATGTCTTTCATATGAAAGTGTATGTAAATTTATATGCTTTGAATTACTTCCAGATGCTCTCAAAATCATGTTTTCCAAGATATCAGACTTCTAAATCTTTTTTAATTTTTAATATCTCTCCTTTGCATTAATCTTTCCTCAAAGTTTATTTTCATCCCTTTTCTCTTACCGGTTTTCAGTTTGTCTTTTCCTTACTTGTCCGATTAGCTAATTTCTATTATCCTGCTCTGATAATCATTGCCTTATTGTACTGTCTATGGGCCTTTCTTCCACCCTTTCTCTGCCTCCTTCTACCCAGCACTTGTACATCATTCTATAGCCCTTGTATATCATTTTATTCCTCTCAAAACCAGACTATGTATATCATATTTGACAACTCATTTCTCCCATTAAAATACATTATATTTTTTACCTTGTTCTTAACGAGTTTTGAAAACACCATTGAGCAACCTTGTTTTGATTAGCAAAGGAAATCTCTTTCACTGGAAAACTGTTGCAATAATTCCAGGGCAGATCAGGCAAGCAATTACAGGCAAAACCATTATCTTGAGGATGGTTGTTGGGGTTATTTAAGTCTAAAAATCACTGGACCGTAAAATGTTATCAGAAATTCTTCTAGATGCTTATACAAATGAAGAGAAAGTCATGATTTATAGTATCATTTAGTTTTTACTGTGACCAATTAGTTTTTTCCCCCCACCCTTGGTTGGTATTTTCCTCTTTTGATGGCAAGAGAGCTGCCAGAACATCATGTGCTATTCCTCTGTTCCTGCCTCTTCGTTGTGTTCACACTAACAGTGTGCACTGTCTCCCAATTGAGGTAGAAAAAATTACTGAGAAATTTTATGGTAGAGCAAAATCTGCCCTGTTTTGCAGACAGTGAAGCAACCAACCTTGTGGATTTTCTGTGATTTGTTCTTACTATGAACGTATAAAGCAATTTTCATGTTTTGTGCTCTCCGGCATGGTTTTGCGTCCTTTCACTTTCTCACCAGAACTGGATGTGGGATTAGTAGCTCTCAACTCTTATGCAACTTTGATATTACAGAAACATAATCTGTCTGTGTCATAAAACTTGGCTAAAGTTATTGTGTGATCCAAAATACAGTACAGTAATGAGACAGCTTTAGCCCTGGGTGTTCGGAAAAAAACCAAACCTGAATATATAGGATTTTCTGAGAGTGCACCGAGTCCAGGTTTCTACGCAAAGATTTCTGATCTCTGGGAAATCTTCTGTTCTAAAAGTGGGATGGAATGATAAGGTTCAAGATATAAAATAAAAATGAGAGAACTCCCAGTAGTCTGCAGCTAGGTGTAGCAGGCATCTGCCTGCCAGAAGCACATGGTTGTGGTACAAAGTATTATTTGGTTTGATCAGAATGGTTTCTGTATCAAAAATACTGTCTCAGAGACACCCGAAGAGATGTTTGTGTGGCGCTCAGATCTCCATCATGACATCAGCTGATAAGGAAAACTTGAGTGCTACATGAATATAAGCTTGTGACTTTTCCCATTTGACCTCCAATTATTAACCTGGCTTGCAATTAACAGGTATTCCTAGCAATATCTTGCATAGTTTCTGAATATTCGGACAAAGCAAGTTCATGAAGAGATTACAGATAATTCATACACCTAGTTTGAATTCATACTAAAGCTAAATCTGGTTATTTTAAATTCAGCTAAGAAGTATTCAACTTCTTGCACATCTTTGGTGTGAATAGCATAAGACACTGAATTGTCTCAGTCCACTAAATTGGGAGAGTATTTTCAGAGCGTGAGTTGTGAGCTGTGAAATGCCACTAGGATCTGGTGTCTCTTATACTTCAATAAAAGAAACTCAAGAATTTGCATGTATCAAAGCTCAGGCTTGCTTACATCAGGACGTGGAGAATAGTCCTTGACTATTCAAGAGAGCTTTTATTACCATTTTTAGACATATATTAAAAAACATTGGGTCTTTTTCTATGGCATCTGAAAATTATGAGGAGAAATTACATTACTGAAATGCCTGGTGTGCTTTTTAATATGCACTTAATTCTAACGCTAATTAGCCGTTAGTATTTTGAACCATCAGTGCTGAAGATCACCTGAAGACTCAAGAGGCCTGGTTTTCATACGGTGCTGGACATTTCCAGCCCTACCTTTGTGAGGCTATTGGTCAGGTTGCATTTGAAATAAGATTATAAACAGAGCAACCGGATTTTTCTTAACCAGCATTAATTTGCTTAATACAAGTTTTCAATATTTTAACATTGGGCTTTTCATGTTTTTTTATTTTATTACTGGGAGTGAAGGTTTTGATTGAAACTTTATTCATTTCGCTCATCATAAATGGAATTGGCCGTGTACCCTTTGAGTGCCCTCGACTCTCGGCAGAACCTCAGGGGCTGCAATCAATATCAGAAGTAATTTCTGTGCCCACTTACAAGAAGAAATACACTGACCCAATTAAGTGAAGAAAATGCTAGACTGTAGTAATGGATGAAAATGCAATTAAAGTAGGTTACTCACCTACAAAATAAGGTTGCTGCTGCCCAAAACGTTGCCTTTAGGTTGGAATGAAACAGTGGGAAGCTAAAGATAGATAAATTAAGCCTGATTAGTCTCAGTGGCATAAATTAGGAATACAAGCTAGCATGAGGGATTATTCCACTCTTAAATTTAATTCTCCTCTACTGTTATTGCAGAGCATTGCATCCAATTCAATCTTGCATGTTTAAATAAAGTTAGTTGCTGCTGAAGACTCTCCAGAGGCCTCCCTGCTGTGGGATTTGTAATCCAGCCCCAACTAAAAATAGTGGAGAAATCCTCCAGGTTTAAGGTTGATGTAAGATGAAGAAAGAGGAGGAAGCGGTGTGTTATATGCCTGTTTCCAACGCGCATCTATAAACTCTATTACACTGCCGCACATAATTTTTCCAAATTGGAAAATGTCTTCAGCTGAGCAAAACTCCCCAATCTTGTGCCTGTCAGTCAGTTTGCTGTACAAGCCCTGTTCTTACGAGGTTGGCGTGTGAAACCCCTGAGCCGCAGCTGGGCTTTCCTCCTCTTCCCACACGGAGTAGCAGGGCGTTGCTTACTGCTTTGGTCGAGGGTAACCATCACTGACTCTAGCGCTGCAGTGGGTGTATTTCTGGGTGGCTTTTCTCTATTTCTTGTTCGGACCCGTGTGTAAAAAGAGCAGATTACGTCCTACAGACTGTCTTCGCAGTAGATGGCTTGCTTTGTACCGCCTTGCATATAATGAAGTAGAGTTAATACAGACTTTAAAAAAAAATGCTATTTTTCTATTTGATTATGATTAGTATTTCTAAAGTGGAAAGTATTTAATTTCAGGAAAAAAAATAATTTCAGGAACCCGTGGCATCGACATGACTGAGAGTTGAGATATTTAAGATTTCATGCATGTACTGATTTTAGCCTGAAAGTGTCTTGACTAATCCTCCATTATGATTATTATAAAATGTCTACATCTGCTTCACCCTTTCTCTATCAATTTTATATTTAAAACTTGATATAATTTGCTAGTGTAGTAGAGCTGAATCACAGTCCAGAATGGAATTTATGATTTTTGCTGGAGTGAGGGAAATTTGATATAAGATTCTAAGAAAAGCTACTTACAGCCCAATTGCAGTATAATCACATCACTTTAAATTCGTGTGAGAAAATGTTACAGTAATCTTGAATATAGTGATATAAAACTATTTCTTGGGATTCGAAGAATAAAATGCTGTCATTATGTTAAGAAATGCTTAGGTTCAATGCTTAGACAGCTTATATAAAATAAATATGGAGGGGGGAGACATGATTAACACCTTGGTTGTGTGAACTTAATGCCTCAAAGACGAAAGTAAAAGAGAAATGTTCATATGGCAAAACCAGTTCTGTATTTATGCATTTTTTTTCCCCCCTCAGAAAAACCTATTAAAATACCCGTTACAACAGTTAAAAACAAACTGTTGGGGGCAAAAGGGTACTCGGACAGAGGTGCAGAATTAGGTGCCTTATACCCGTGCTGAGGGGGAGTTGAAGAAGGGCCCTCAATACTGCCCTTGGTGCGCTGGGGCAGGAGGGGCATGGTGCTGCTCTGCCTCGGGACCTCGCCAGCTTGCAGGTCCCCCGTGCGCCAGAGGGACGCCTGTCCCCGAGCGGGGCACGAGCTAGCGGCCTCCAGGGATAGCACCGGTGCTCCCCTCCCAGCCCTGAGGTGCGTGGGAAGGCAGGTTGGAGGGGCAGCCCCAGAATCAGGTCCGCAGATGGGGGCTGGGGTCTTTCTGGGGAGTTATTTTGCAGTGCCACGTGTACGTGTTGAGGCCATTCTGAGAGGCTGCTGATCTTGGTAGAATTCATGGAGAGCAGAGATATTTCCACCCTCTCACAGGGCTGTGGAAAGGGAGCAATTGTGCTTTACCCTTACTTCGGTTCTTTAGAGCTGTTGTGGAAGAAAGCATAATTTAATGGCCATCTGTCCCCTGGTGTCATCAGAAATAAGATCTTATGTATAACGTGAGCTGGTTAGATAAATGTAACTCGTAAATACATACATACGTCAAATGGATGCTGTGAAACTGCGTATTTGATAAGACCTTTCTCATGTGGAATCTAAATTGCTATAAAGTTGTAGAAAAATGTATATATAGACAAGAGACCTAGCCATATAAGTAAGTTCTTTTGCATTTTAGCAATGTATTCCTTCCATGACATTTATGTCTAACCTGGTTTATTCCAGCAACAAGTATGTGCTCATGAGAGTGATCACAAAAGTAATTTCATAGTTCATCACCGCAAACAACTCTAGGTTAAAAGCAAAGAAAGAAAACGTGTTCTTAAAATATTCATATATTTTTAAACAAATACTCAAACTCCAGTGGCCTCTCCTTGGCTTTGTTAGTGAATGTGTTTATCTTAACATTTGGTCTCTGCCCATGTTTTATGCTTCAGGCAACAACAGGGCGTGATGATGGTGAATGTACTCTTTGAAGTAACATCTGTAGATCTTGTGGAGGCTTTTTTATGTGAAACTTAGTGGGTTGATCTAGGTTTGATATTTGTATTAGCCTTCTACAGAGGAAAACTAGTCTTAGTATATGTAGGTGGATGCAGAGATATACCCAGAATCCATGTTTGAGTCTCCATTTTACTACCTTTGAAGCCAAGGTGGGCAGAGTGGAAAAATCCATTCTTGCCTACAAAGAGCCAAAATGGTAAATTGAAACTCTTTGAACATATGACAGCAAAACGTTTGGTCTGTTTGTCTTGGAGACAGCTTTCAAGATTCAGACTTATTTTGCAGCACCTTAATCTTCTATAAATATTAGGACCAGGGCTGCACTTTGGACCACCTTTTAATAGTCATGCATTTTAATATGGAATAAGTAGCATTAAAAATCTGGCATATATCGAATTGCCTTGACTGTCAGTCAACAGAATAATAATACTGTGCATATTCATACAAAGTTACTTCTTGTATGTAAAAACTTTTATAGACTGTATCCTTCTTAAGAGATCTGAAAATGTCTAACATGAGACCATTAAATATTCCTTTCATTACTGTTCCTAAGACTCGCACAGTATCACACTTGGCAAAATATCATTCAGTTACTGCTTTTGGCCATGGAATTCACTGAAGGAGTTCATATTAAAGAGTTTGGCTGGAATTAGGGAGATTAAGTCAGTGCTTTTTATTGTTATTGTCGAAGTTTTTATTTGCTGGCTGAAAGCTTTTAAAGTAACTTCAAATATTTTCATTCTAATTGCTTTCCTAAAACTTTTAAGTCTGTACTATCTGCAAACAGTGTGTCTGATGGAGATTTGAGGATATATGAATAAAGTACAAATGTCTCTCTTTCTTTAGAGATCTTGCTCAAGTATTTTATCCCACAGATTTTTTTGACTCTAAGCAAAGAGTAGAGAATGTGTGTGTAGACATATATAGGTGTGTAGACACACGTATATAAACATACATAGAACACTTAGTGTGGCAGATGTTTAATACTCAAAAATAGGAATCTGAACGGTCCCCTGAATTAAAGGCTTTTAAGATGTTAAGTATCAAAAGACTGTCAAATGTGTGATTGTACAGACACTTATGTACGGATTCAATAATTAATGAACCGCTAATGAGATTATTTATTTGCCTAAAATTCAGCATTGGGGATGCGACTGCAAAACTGGGTGCTTAGATACATTTATTTTAATGTTTTGTGCTCCTGTCTGTTGTTGGGTAGTTGCTCATCAGTGACACGTTCTTAAGCAAATTAAGCTTTCTGGTGTGCAATTCCCTGTAGGAACGCCTTTTGTTTTCAACGGGGCCTGCATTTCCTCCTGATTATTGCGGGGTCCTGATAGGGTGTGTTAGAGAATCCTGATGTGGAAGAAACAGAGAGAAAGAACTGTCGTGTAGTAAGTTCTGGTGGCTGAAGTCACTAAGACTTAACACTTCCCGGGTAGTTTTTCACACGTACATGAAGATCTTCCCTAGAGAATTTGTAGGCAGAACCTAGCAGGAAATGAACCTGCTTCCAGAAGATATTATCTACTGAAAATAAGAATAATACTGTAATATGTCTCAGAAAGCTGATTGCTGTTGTACCATCCTATAATAATCACTAATCGTAAATTTGCTGTAAGAATATGAACGGAAAGGCTCAAGTGTAAACTTGGCATGTATGATACATGTTACCTAGTGGTCCAGTACTTCATGAAATTCTTCAAAAATTGTATCTTTTGCTGCCAAAAGCATTGTCTCTGGGCACGTCTCCATACCCTTGTGGACGCAATCGCATCGCAGTGTGATCTTTGATGTAACTGGGATACATTATGTGCTTACTGACATTTGGTCAAAGGCTGACCCAAATGGAAAGCCTTTTCATGGCACCTGGTCCAACTCTCCATCTCCTTTATACTCAGTAACTCAATCCTCAACCTCCAAGAGCTGCGTGTTGCCTATGGGAAATAATACTTCCTGCATCTGGCAGCACGTGCTATTTCTTCCAAAATGTTAGTGTCCTGCCAGAGGAGTACCCGAAATTTCTACGCAGAGCTGTGTAGTGTCAAAATCGAGGATAGCATTTTGCATTCATTCTGAGAGAAAATGACTTCTTTCTTTACAAGGTTTTAAAATTCCTGTTTTAAAAGATGCTTCATTCACTTATAACGATATAAATCCCTAACAATTTTAGTGGTATTGCATCAGTGAACCAGCTACTAAGATCTGCCTTCTTGTTTCTAGTAGAAAAAATGAAATAGAATACTTGTATTTTATAAAATAATATGAATACCACCTACTGCTTCGGAAGTATTGAAACTGTCATGAAGGACCTGCTCTTCCAGAAAAGAGCACTCTGCTCCTGCTATGAACACATCGTGCTTAAAAGTAAAGCCTCTACGGAGATTAGCTGGATATCCATCTAGAACACACATGATTGGAGAATTCTCATCTGTTATTTTTATGTTCATTGAGAAAATAAATTGTGTTGTCCTGATGAGAAAAAAACAATGTTTAATTTAATACGTCTGATGAGGACACTGCTGTTCATAGATGGTGATAGTTGATACTATCTAAAAAAACCCAAGAAAAAGCCCCCTCTCCCAACCCTCCTCCCACTCCATCTACTTCTGTTGCCAGAATAATTTTAGTGTATATTGTTTTGTTTGGAGTAATCAGGCTGAAGTAGCATTAGTCCAGCTTCTCATCTTTTAATTACAGACAGTTTATTGTCTATGCTGTCCCACTTTCTGCATGGTTCCCCACCAGCCAGCTAGACTTAGCAATCTCCATTAATTTAATTTGGCATTTCATTCAATCAGACAGGCTGTGAACATGATGAATTTTTTTTTTTTTTTGAAATAACACAATGCTCATTCTTAATTGATGGCCTTATCAGACATTGTATTTGCCAGAGCTGTAATTATTGGTCAGGCAGCAAAATCAAATCTGCCCAAATGCAGTGAAGATGTTCTCCGGTGAAATTATTAAGATACAGTACTTAGACCTGCAAAGTAATTTAGTTTTGGTCTGTAATTACATCTTTTGGGATCGTTATCTTTCTTTTTACTCATAAGGATAGTGTAACCTCAGAGGAATTAATTTACCAAATATGAAGATAGAACTGAGATCCTTGCCATAATATATATCTGTGCAAGTAGATGTTATTCTATAGAAAAAATATGAACATGCTCGCACTGTCAAAAATGATTCTATTAATGGCCATATTTTTAAAAATATGGCTGCTAATTTTATTGCAGAAATACTGGAAGCGTGATCAGTTGAGGCTGCCATTTTCCATAAGCAATTAATTGGCATCAGAACGGATAGAATTTGGATGTGTAACTATCTAAAATACATATGCGAGTGGGTATGTAGTGCTGTGAGAGAGCTAGCGGAGAGCTAGTTCTGCAGGCAGGAGTTCAGCCTCAAGCCAGTGAGAATGTTGTCTAGGGGTACTCTCCTGACAAACTTTGAATGTGTGTTTTGACTAAACATTAACTAATAATATGAAAGGACTGTTGGTGCCATCATAACTAAGTCTGAATTTTGTTTTGCAGTAAGGGATGGGATAGGTCTTTCTTTAATAAGAAAAAAGGGGCGGGGAGTGGATTCTGTAACAACTCTATTAATTTTTTTATTTATTCTCAGAACTATGATATGTAGTCTTTGAGTACAGAATTGCAATCATTCCTTTTAAGCAAAATGTAAGTCTCTGAAGACGACAAAATGAGTTTCATTCCTGTTCTGGATATATATTGGTTGAATTTTTCATTTGGGACATTTATTCACATTCCCTGGTTTTGATGGTATTCTATGCTGGAACAATAACCCTTCCATTGGTTTCTTCTTCTTTGTGGTTGTACTATTCAATTAAGCAGCAACATTAGGAAAAGAATTATTTAGAAAATCTAATGTATTTGCTTGATGAATCTAGTGTTACTGTTGAGCGTAAAAGTACTAGTATTTTGAAAATTCTTTTTTGTTCCATTGAGATGCTCAGATAAATATCTGGGCTCCTCTAGGTCTGGTTTTAAGATACTTACATATTTCTGTATTTGTGCTTTTTAGAAAATGAATAGCGGGTGTGATTTTTAATGCTTTTCAGATTAGAGTTGCACCATAATTGAGTTGATTTAAAGACAGAAATGTAGAAAGTTGTAGTAAATACTAACGACTGAATGTTTTAAGTAAAATAATTTCTACATTAAAATCAGTAGCAAAATTCCCATTAACTTACAGAGGTTCAAAATGTTATTCTGTGTGTCCATAACACCCTCAAAATTAGTTATTTGGTTTACTTTGTATGCTTTTAAAAATATTTTGGGTTTGTGGTGTAAACTTCTCTTTTGCTGGTTTTATTTCTTGCTGTGGCTTTTGACTCATCACAGTTGCAAAAGAAGAGCCCGGACAGTCGCCACTATTTAACCTTTTGAGATTTTCTGAAGATTTTTTTCAGTAGGAATTCAGACTCTGGACATTTAATCACTGATTTTTCTCCTGAACTGCCAAGGTTTTCTGTGACGTTCATCGTATCTGACTTTTTACTTAAAACAACTGTTAATTAGTCTCAGCTTTCATAACCAACCAATTTTTAAGCTCTGGTGCGTGCAAAGGGCAGCGCTGTGCTGGTTCAGAGTGGCTCATCCCCTGATGTGCAAACAGGTATCATAACGTCTGGCCCAGGAGGTTTGGTCTATGAAAACGCGCAGTTTGTACAAGTGGGGCAGTGATACGCTCTTTATATCCTCAGTCCCGGGCAGGAGTTGATTTGGTCTTCATTAGGGCATGTGTTGGGGAAGGAACAGAGGGTGTGAATTTTCCCTTAGCATTGCAAATATACACCCTCCTTAGAAGAGATGAGTAAGGTGCGATGTTGGGCTTCAGGTTTGGTAGTCAGAGCTCAGAGCAGAGCTGCAACAAGCTATTTTAGAAATAATCAATTTTGTTGGCATTCCTTACACGAGGTGTTAGTAGCAAACATCCAGGCGCTCTCATTGCAGTCTTCACATGGGTTCTTACGGGTGTCAGTAGGGCCAAGATTCAAGTCCCCTGGCAACATAAAAGAGTAGAGGACTGAACTGTCATATTTTTAATGTGATGATTTGCGTGAAGAATGAAAGCCATGAGTCACAACAAGTTCAGAAGAGGTTTTGTTTGTTTGCAATCCATTTCGTGAAATCAGCATACGCGTGTGGTTTCCATTGGTTTGCTGTGGCAGTAAGTTGTGGTACTCATGCTTCATATATTTATTAGAACGTAAGATGGAGTTTGTTGAAGTCATGAAATCAAAGGAAGCAAATAGTAGTTTGTAAAGCAATGGTATGTGTTGCCAGAGGAAGCTGAAATACCTTATTCTTTCGTAGTTACAGAGCGAGGGTGCTCCGAGACCTTTAGATGCAAAAGTTTATGCAAAACCCGCTAAGTGCTATGGCTAAGTAATTTGTGCAAAGCGTGCCAACTCCAGCACGAAACAAGAAGATAGCTGGACTAGGTGCTGCATCTTACTCTCTCTCTGTCCTGGGGAAATCCAAGAGGTGGGACCCCACAGGAGCGTACCCGGGCAGAGCCCATCGCTGGATCTCGCCTTGAACTGGAATGCCCGCTGTCAACTGTAGGAATGCTCCGAGATGTCTGAGGCCTCTGAGCAAGGGATCCTTTAGAAAATAAATGGAGAAAAATGTTGACTGCAACAAGAGCCATTTCACAAAAAACATCTTTCCCAAATTATTTTACTAAAATAGACAAGAACCCCTTGTTCTATTTAGAATGATTTATAACTGTTCCCAGCTGATCACAAAGTGTTTCTAAATTAAAAGCCATTAATTATAGCCTTATATAGATACAAAGATATGCAAGAAGTGCTTTGTAATTCCAGCTCCGCACTTCAGGTGAGAGCTTTTTAAATTACTTGGACCATTGGAGCCACCTGCTTGACTAAATGCCGAGGGCCCTGTGTTTCTGTACTCATCAGTGCATTGCAGTGTTAACATTGTTACTGATTTTTCTCATTTCTCCAGGGCAAATACTAATTAATGGATACAATTCACAGCTGATTAGCTGTAGTTTCTTCAGTAATTACATTCGCAGACTAACTGTTCAGAAGAGGATTTCTAACCCAGTTCTTATTTCACTCTAAGCTTAATTTGTTTTTTGAATTGTTTGGGTCCTTAAGATAATAACCATTTTATTTTCTTTTGTTGTTATAGGTGCCATTAGATAATAAGGAAGTTTAATCTTAGAAATACTCACTGATAATTGTTGTGTGCCTTCAATGGATTTCTAATTCAGAGACAAAAAATAAATTTAAATAATATTAGTTATGATCCATACTAACAAAAGCCTAAGTGTGCCAGGTTCTGACATCAGTGCCTGAGTCATACACAATAGGCCCTTAAATATTGTGGCTCGAGAACAGAATGAATCTAAGGAGATGTACTTGTAACTTTTAGCTTTGACATTCCTCATCACGTCATTTGCTTCCACAGCCTTAATAAAGTGGAAAATTATGTTGTCACTTTCCCCTTTGTTTTACTTTAATAAAACAAAAAGGAAGAAAACCACTTGACGATCAGAACAGCAGTAGCTGTGGTGTGAAGAATACACGTCGATCGAACAATGTAGAATTTTACTCTTCAAGGTGAAAGTCAGCTGCGTGTCCATTTGGAGGCANAGCAGTAGCTGTGGTGTGAAGAATACACGTTGATCGAACAATGTAGAATTTTACTCTGGAGCCCCTAGGATGCTAAGCTCATTAACTTAGGATGGGGTTTGTTCCCACTTATTTATCCAACGTTAGAGCTCTCCTTGCCTATTGCACCTTTGCGCTTAGGTATAATTTGAAAACCTGATTTCATGTTTTTGTTACTGTAGACAGAACAGCTCTACTGGAGCTATTTGAGTTCTTGATGTAAATCCTTCTTAGTTTGCCACTAACTGACATGAAAAAAATCTATCCTGTTGATCTCACTGTTGAGCTGAAGTACTGTGTCTTTGTACAACAAAGCCACACACACATATCCTTATGTGCCAAAACAGTAATTTGAATGTGCAATTTTATTTGAATTTTTTAATCTCCAAACATGGGTGACATCTGGGCTTTTAAAAAATGGATGACATTACTTGAGTATCTGCATAGCTGGGGATAACAGAGTTTTAATAGCTATGAGGCAGCCTACATATTGTGTTAAGGCCTCTGTTGCTAAACATGTGTTATAGGTTGAAAGTTTCAGCATGTTAAATACGCAAATGGAATTTCATACTTCCGAATGAGGAATCTCATCTCATAGTCCTTCCTCCCCATGATTGTCTTCCGATTTTGTTGATGTCCTGTTTTGTCAATCAGACAATTCATCAGGTACATGAGGCTCCAGTTCTTTGTGTCCGTCTTCCTTTTTTCATCCTCTATCACTATAGTTTCCTCCTCCCTTTTTTTTTTTTTTGTACCTCCTTTAAACTTTTGGTCTTATTTTCAGAGATGGATTTTAAAGTTTTCAAGGAACGAGCCTTTCTTGAAAGGATCACTCTGGCTCCTCCGCTGCTCTAGGACGCTGGAGGAACTGGCGAGAGTCAGGGTCTGAAACGCTTCCCTGCTAAAAACAGTCAGGCACCAAGATTGAGCTGGAGCAAAGTGGTTTTCCTTTCGGGACAGGTTCAGCTGCTCTGAAAGCATAACAGTTTCTTGGAAAGAACAATCTGTGCAAGTGCATGGTCACCCATCCTCATGTGCTTGTTGCAGAGCTTATGCTGGTGGTGGTTGCTGTTGTGGTTTGGGGGGAGGACGGGCAGGTCCACCAAGGTCTGGCACGATAAAACAAAGCCTTCCTGAAGAAATTTGCTTCGCAGAACTCTTAAATGGGAGTTAAGGGAAGAATGGTTAATGTGGCTTCAGCAGCAGTGATGCGGCAGGGCATTGTAGGGACAGCACGGGGACTTTTCTCTCGTTTGATGCTCTTTGCGGCGTGTGCTGTGCCTGATAATAGGAACGTGAAAGCCTGTGGTTTAGTGTTTTGGTGGTAGCTGCGTGACATGCGTGCTATCTGTTCCTTCAAGCAAAGACTCTAGGCGCCCGCCTGCTCCGGGAGCGCGTGCAGAAATGGTTGCCAGACTACCTGCAAACAAACAAAACAAAAAGAAAAAACCAAACGGAAGTGCCGTGTAAGGGAATAAGGCGCACTAAGTGTGCCACCAACCAAATGCTGATAATCTCTTGCTTTTCTATGCTCAGTCTGTAAAAGAAAAAGTACTTTTCTTCTTCAACAAATGTTCATACATGAGAATTTGGGGGAAACGACTCTCTGGCAACTGAGAGGATCCTTTCAGATCACTCGTGTGTGAGAGGAGTTGCACCTCAGTGGGAGCAGGCGGGCACTCAGCCCACTCCACCCCCGGTAGATCTCAAGGTCTCAGCGTGATACAGTTTCTCTGATTTGCAAAATCTGCTGCTGTTAACGTTTACTGGGGGCGTGGGAGCTCAACTGGAATGAAGGATAGACAAAGGGGGGGATTGTTTGGCTTTTTGATTTTGTGGAAAGAAGGGGATTTTAAGAACAACACTGCAGATTCTTATTCTTCCCCTTATTGACCTTCATTTCTTTAAAATGAGGTCTCCTTGGAATAGTAATACGCCAGCTACTTCCAGCTGCAGCAGTCCTCCGGATCAGGATCATCTGCAGAAATATTATAATAATAATATATATCAGGAAAGATGTAGTATAGTCTAAATGCCCTTTCTGGGGAATAGTCTCTTTCTAATGGACACTTAATTTCCAAAGTCACCTCTAGGTCTGTGGGGTGGCTTTGCTACATGGACAAAGAAAGTTGAAGGGCTGCGCTTGGATGTGTTCCATGTTCAGACCTGGGGATGCAGAGTATGTAATGATAACAATGTTGAATCCAATCTAATTCTGCCTTCAAAGAACATCTGCAAAATTACATCTTATCTGTTTGTTGTTTTGGTTTTGTTGGGTTTTTTTTCAACTTTTTCTATGCCAGTGCTGGGCTGAAGAAGAGTTTATTGTGGCATGCATTAAAATCCAAATATTTATTTTTCTTTCAGTTTGGAAACAATAACAACTACATGAACATGGCAGAGGCAAACAATGCATTTCTTGCTGCAAATGAGGTAGATGTTTTTTCTTTTTTATCTATGCTCCTATTCTGCTGTTTGCTGTGATAATTTAACAGAGTTTGAATGGATGAAGAGTGAAGTGCTGAATTTCTGTGTGTTTTATGGAGCACAAAATAAAGACTTTAATGAGAAAGAAAATAACCTGACAGCTCTCCATTACTAGTCAATTTAGCTGTCCATAAGGCTGTTACTTACATAGCATGTCAATAGAAATAAATCTGCTTTATGTATGAAAAAAATTATAAACAGAAGGAAACAAATAAAAAGCACAGTAGGTGTACACTTTGAAAGCAAGCTTAGTAATAGTCACTACTAGCTAATGTGCTAATTTCTGTTATAGATACAAACATTTTAGTTTGGGTTCTTAATACTCATATAAGTTAGAAAACCAAAATCGACTTTGTTGCCTGGACTGGCAACCCCGGGGCCGGGCTGATGGGCGCTGGCTGCCTTGGGGAGGTGATGTATTTGGTCACCGCCTTTGAGAATGGAAACAGGAGAAAGGTATGGCAACGACAGGCGCCGTGTATTTCGTACAGTGGTGCCGCCTTACAGCAGTTAATAGACTATCAACATGCTAATACTGACCCCAGCTCCAGGCAGGAACGCCTTTTGCTCATCACTAAAACCCGTTCCAAAGGGACGGATGGAAAGTGCAAGATGCACCGTCTAGTAACGTGCATAGCAATATGGAGATGAAGAACTAAGTATTTGTATAGGGTGCATGCCATAAATGATCTTCTTCACGTGAGGAAGGGTTAGAAAACTGGGCAGCCTTGATTTTACACGTTGTAAAGCAGTGATTCAGTGGCAGATATTCTTGTGTGCTTTTTAAAAAGTGATCTTGGAGAAAATAAGCAGAAAGGTGTAACGATAAATGTGAAGGTTAGAATTAAGAGTCGTATTTTATGATCATTTGTACAATGGTCACCATCTCTTTTTACCCAGCAAGACTGCTTAGATAAGGGAATATTGTTTGGCACTAGCTCCAGTGTTATTTGTGATAATGAACACAAACCCCATCTGTAATGACAACATGATGTTTCTTTCTGTAGAATTTCTTTCCTACATTTGAATCAAACATTGATGAAAGCTCTGCTGCCAGCAGCTGTTCAGAGACAATTTAATTCCAGCTGTGATAATTCACCGTGTCAGACATTGGCTGTTATATGTTGATACAACAGTTCTCCAGATTTGCATTTTTATCAAAAGGAACAAATGTTTTGAACATTTCAGTACAGATGGCATTTAACCATGCACACGTTTTTTTTTAAAAAATGTGTAAGATATAAATATTTGAAAAGTTAATAACTTGAAAAAATGTGATTGGTAAGATAAAGCCCACAAATGTTATCCCATCTTTTGGTCATAACAGCACCTTTCTGCTATCCCAAATTGCATACTATTCAGGCTCTTTTTACAGGCTGAATAGGCCAGTGATTTGGATTTAAGACTACTTCACTAAGGGGCTTGCTTTCTTCTTAGATTACGTCTATTTTATCCTCAATCTTAGGTCCGTTATATGTTTTTAAAAAAAGATTTATACATATTTGGACATGTTATATTGTGAGAATTAAAATCACGTATAAAAACTGTTAAGGTATTCATCAATTTGCTCTTTCATTTGTAGTAAGCTGTAAGTATTAAGAGGAATGCTACTGTTCTAAGTAAAACACTGTATTATTATCTGGCTGTGTTATATATTTATACAGCTGTCTGAGAGTTATTCTGTTAGATGGGGAAAAAAGATTCAGTTCTTATAATTAGTACTATCTCATAAATATGTCAAGTAAAGAGAGGTTCAAATGTACTGTAATAATACTGATTTCACTGAACCTTTTTGCTTGAACGAGGAATAAAAAATACGATTAAGTGCGAGTGTTTGCATTAAAGCATGAACCTAACTTTGCAATTACTGCATTACAATGTATTTAATGATAGTGTTTTTACATTAACGTGACTGTGGCTTTCTCGCTATGATTGCGGGCCCGAGCGCTGCTGAGCTAGAAGCCCATTTTATTCCTGTAAATAATGCCTTAAGAGTGTAATCCTAGAGCGCATTCAGGCTTAGAAACCACACATTTGCTTTATGTTTTCTGTCTCTATGTCATGATTACTACGACCCATTTTAAAGCACCTTAAATATTTATTGAAATAATATTTCAAGTGTTAATTACAGTGGTAATGAAAACAGCCAAATGCCACATATCAAGAATGAGTGTTTATTCGTATTGTTAATGTGATATGTTAGATTTCATTAAGCAGTAATGGGGTAGCAAATGAGTCACAAATTACAGTTGCATCTGTTACTAGACCACATTAGTGCCAAAATAACTGCAAATGCAGCCACAGGGTTATGTTCATTAGCCAACCACTTCTCCTGGCCAATCCATCCTTTGTGTTCGTGAACGAAGGGGTCCGCAGGAAGAAAAATTCACACCTTTTGTAATATAGCAGCGGGGAAGTCAAACGTCCCCCTAATCCGGGCCCAGCTTTCACATCCCGAATTAAGTTACAGCCTGGCGGCTCGAGCGAGATGGGCAGAGTCTCAGCAGACCCTGACGGTACTGCAGACTGCGGCAGTCTGGGACCTCATCATTTCTGGTGTGAGACCAATAATGACAGCTGACAGGTTCTATATGCAAGCAAAGGTTTTCCTTGTGTTTCAGTTTCCATCTTCTCTCAAGCGGTTATTAATTTATATCATCATTAACAGTTTGAAGGATGACAATTTGCAGCAGTTAATGAGATCTTTCACTGAACATATCATTTTTAAATTAACTGGCATTAAGTCACTCTTTCAAACAATGTAAATAATACATAAAACAATTCCCACCCCCACCCCCCAACTCGAATCCTGAACTAATGCAAACAAACAAATCCCAGAGCAGCCTTGCATGTCCGGAACAAGACAAGAGTGCCTATTTTAGGATTGCCAACTGCCCGATTTGATCAAGACAGTCCTGATTTGGGTACGTTTAAAATGGCCTAATTTCAAGCACTGAATTTCTATTATTAAGTAGCAGCGGACCTGAAATAATAGATGAAAGTTCATTTAACTCGCAAGAAATTTGAATAAGCCTAGCTCATTTGTTTCCCAAATAAAAGTCAGCAGTGTTGAAGCCAGATATAGACTCTACTTGAATAAAGATTATCTTTGACAGACACGTGCACCCGTACAAACACGCACGAACCCTGAAGATAACTGGCAGTAAGTGTTTCGCTCAAGGCATCTTAACAGGTGTTTCGTTCGTAACAAACCTGCTGTTCAAACAAAGCTGGCTTGCTTCAGAGACCCTGGGAGCTGCTGCCATCACCCGCGCTCTTTTCTACGTCTCCCTCCTCCAAATTGCAGCCCTTGTTTCAAAGGGTGCATAAGAAGAGACAGGAAATAAAGACCAGAATTATAATAGTTGGTGTTTATTAGTGGATAAAAAGGAAAGAGAAGATGTGGAATGGTCAGTGCTGAATTAATGGGGGGGGTGTGCCACAAAATTGTCGGTATTTTATGAAGCATGAGAACGATGTAAGCTGTTTGTGCTATTTTACTAACATATCAATAAAGTGGCAATTTGTTATACAGCCAAATCCAATGTAGCTGATATGCAGACTAACAACAAAGACAGATGTTGCTAATTAAGTACGCATTAAAAAACTGTTAATACTGATACTCCATTAAAGCCATATGATAATGAGACTTAAATCTTTAATCAGAATGATCCACAAACCCCTTCAGTATATGAAACTTAAAAAATGTGTTGCGTATAGAGTTTGCGTTTGAGAACTAAGCCAGATTTGGACCGCAGGTCCGGAGGTGGTTGCTGAGAGCAGCACACCCTAACATGGCATGCCTTCTCCTGTCCTTTTCCAGCAGACATTCCATACGCCGAGCCTTGGGGACGAGGAGTTCGAAATCCCACCCATTACCCCCCCGCCCGAGTCAGACCCTGCGCTGGGGATGGCGGATATACTGCTGCCCTTTCAGGGCCTCGGTGACCAGCTGCCTGCACAAGGAAATGAATTTACACCTCAGTTCCCCCCCCAGAGCTTGGATCTTCCCTCTATCACAATATCCCGAAATCTCGTGGAGCAAGATGGCGTCATCCACAGCAATGGACTGCACATGGTAGGTGCGGGTCTGTTGTCTGTCAAAGCATAGTAATGTGGATTGGTGTCATCTGTCGGTTTTAATTGATCTCTCAGAAGATCTGTGTGATTTCTTGGTATTGTAGCCTGACGAAGCATTTGCCAATGTTCTGTGTCACGTGCAGGTGTATTCTGTACAAACGATGACACGTGTTGTCAGTGTTACACAGCAAACAATAATATGCTATTATTCAGTTCCCTCAGGCAGTTGGCAAATGGTTAAGGGTTTAATATTGGTGGATTCAGGAAGATGAACATGGCTGTTAATGTACAGTGCAATGCTAGTCTGTGTGTGAACAGATCTCTTGTGAGGAAGCAGTCGGGCTTTATAAACACAGAATTTTAATTTTGGGAATGGACTTGGAAGCCCGTATCCATTGGCATCATGTGCATCCCAAGCGCTGCTGAAGTTCAAAAATGTGGTATGCAGTTGACAGTGCATCAAGAGTTGAAAGACCGTTGTGTTGGCCAGGGTGAACTATGGCATTTAGAAGGAATTGCTTGTCTGTATTTCAAGTATAGGACCCACATCTGTCAGCCATCGGGATATTTTGAAAGTGCAGTGTTGAGAGTAGCTCGGAAAGGGAGCCAGACACAGTACGCCAGCAGTAAAATCCCACAGAGTTCCCTATATTCTGTATGTTCCATGGGCTAAATCTTTATAAATGAAAGTTGATTTTTTAA
>VUYV01000062.1:2794024-2979280 GCA_008711295.1 Anarhynchus alexandrinus | reverse complement strand
TGGCATGCCTTCTCCTGTCCTTTTCCAGCAGACATTCCATACGCCGAGCCTTGGGGACGAGGAGTTCGAAATCCCACCCATTACCCCCCCGCCCGAGTCAGACCCTGCGCTGGGGATGGCGGATATACTGCTGCCCTTTCAGGGCCTCGGTGACCAGCTGCCTGCACAAGGAAATGAATTTACACCTCAGTTCCCCCCCCAGAGCTTGGATCTTCCCTCTATCACAATATCCCGAAATCTCGTGGAGCAAGATGGCGTCATCCACAGCAATGGACTGCACATGGTAGGTGCGGGTCTGTTGTCTGTCAAAGCATAGTAATGTGGATTGGTGTCATCTGTCGGTTTTAATTGATCTCTCAGAAGATCTGTGTGATTTCTTGGTATTGTAGCCTGACGAAGCATTTGCCAATGTTCTGTGTCACGTGCAGGTGTATTCTGTACAAACGATGACACGTGTTGTCAGTGTTACACAGCAAACAATAATATGCTATTATTCAGTTCCCTCAGGCAGTTGGCAAATGGTTAAGGGTTTAATATTGGTGGATTCAGGAAGATGAACATGGCTGTTAATGTACAGTGCAATGCTAGTCTGTGTGTGAACAGATCTCTTGTGAGGAAGCAGTCGGGCTTTATAAACACAGAATTTTAATTTTGGGAATGGACTTGGAATCCATTGGCATCATGTGCATCCCAAGCGCTGCTGAAGTTCAAAAATGTGGTATGCAGTTGACAGTGGCATCAAGAGTTGAAAGACCGTTGTGTTGGCCAGGGTGAACTATGGCATTTAGAAGGAATTGCTTGTCTGTATTTCAAGTATAGGACCCACATCTGTCAGCCATCGGGATATTTTGAAAGTGCAGTGTTGAGAGTAGCTCGGAAAGGGAGCCAGACACAGTACGCCAGCAGTAAAATCCCACAGAGTTCCCTATATTCTGTATGTTCCATGGGCTAAATCTTTATAAATGAAAGTTGATTTTTTTAAAAATTTTAAATTCATAATAGAAGTGATAGGGATGTATTACCTTGACCATACTCAGAAGCACAGGGCCATAAAAAGACTTTGTTCTGTCCAGTGCTCTTGTTGACCATAGCGGCTGGTGCAGGTCGGGCCTGTTCTCCTGTTCCTGGGCTGTTTCCGAACCCTCCGGAACGGGGACCGACAATCCGGGTGTGGGATAGGGACTGTTAGGCTAATTCCAGTGATCGCTCCTGTTAATTAGACCAATCAAAACCAAGGCTGTGTGGAGTGTTCCCCAGAATCTGTGCGCACCGCGTGGCTGTGATCTCAGTGGGAGGGTATCCGGGGCAGTTTCCCCTTTTTGTTGTATTTCCCTTTCAGCTTTGGGGGATCTCCCTGCCTGGCTTTCTCCAGGCTTTGTGCAGCAACAGCCATACGCGCAGTGATGAGACACAGCTGCGAGGCACTTCATCATGCTTAGCTTTTTAAACTCAGTGGTTACAATGAGAATTAGTTTCTGTATTGCATACTGAAGACGGAGTGAATGTTTAGCTTGAACAGATATTTTACATCAACTATATTTTTTCTGATTAGCTGTTTTATATGGGACCTTTTGCTAAACTGGGTGTAGTGAAAACACAGATTTACTGCAGGACTGTAATAAAGGTCATCGTGTTGTCTCGTTATGATTTCATGTAAATCTCTTTTTCTTTTTTATTATTCTGGCAAGTGAAAATTAATTACAGATTTACAAATGAACATGCACCAAATATTTCTCTGGAATTCTGCAGGCTGCTGGCTTCGCTACAAATTTTAATATTTCCTTGGAGGTCATGAAGAGTAGCTAGCACTAATACAGAATTAAGCACAAACTGTTTGCTATTTAGGAGGTACAGAATTCAGTAATTCCATAGATACACAGCAGGAACTGTCTAAAAGAGGCCTTGAAGGATACGATACTTCTTTTCAGATCCCATTTTGCATGGGATTTTGTATGTGCTGACGTGTTGGGTGACTCCTAAAGAAATATCAGATTAATAAAACCTGAGTCAGGAACGTTATGCCTGAAAACTAAAGTAATGGAGTGGGTGTGTACACTGAAAACAATGAAACTTGCTCAGAAATATGTAATAAATATCATGGGCTGGGTCAGCGTTGTGGTAAGTGTATGAGCATCCCCTCAATGCTCTCAAGTGGTTTGTTAACCTGACCCAGTTTTGCCTTGTAATTTTGCATCCTTTCATTGAATGTGATTCTTCCATGAGTAAATGCCGTCACCTTAACAGTTCCAACCAGAAGAAACCTCCTGGTTAGATATGTCTTCTCTCACCTCTTCTTCCACTGGATGAGAGGCTTTACGTCTTTCCTTTTTTTTCTAGACTGCAACGTAGAAATTAATGGTATAGTTTACATTGACTTCAGTGGTAAGAATTTGTTTCTGTATAGGTCAAAGAGAAGATCAAGAGAAGCTCATGTCTTCTTATCCCAGTAATCCAGTGGTATTTTCTAGGGCGATCGCCAGTTCAAAGCTGCGGGTTGGGAACTTGTGTGTAGTTTTGCTGAAGAGAATTGATGAGGAATTGCGTGATTTGATATGGAGGAGCCACATAGGGAGGTTCGTGTGTCAGACACTTCCCCACAACTGCTTGATTTGTTTTATACTGTGAGATGGAGTGGCCCCTGCCATAGTATTTTTGTCAGTAGTCTTTTTCTCTTCTGCTCATAAATGCTGGGTAGCTTCGGGAAGTTTAAAAACGTTTACAGAGGGTCCTTGCGTAGGTTTCCCCTGAACTCGCATAGCTCTCTTTAGTGCTCAAATTTTCCAGCAGTTAATCTGCATTTCAAAAATAGAAAATGAAAACATTATATCATATTTTATGTGAAGAATGTGCACTTTATTAAACTGGTAAATATTTATTAATAATATTAGAATTCATCTTTAAATTAGACATTTCATGAATTACCTTGCCTTGGAGCTATAAAAACTTTATTGCAGCAATAAAAAAAATGTAAAGGAGGCATTTTGACTATGAAATTTCATTTCATGGTCAATTGAATTTACTATATCTGAAAGAACTAAAGATGGGGTTGTAAAATAATTATGATGTTCGTATACACTTACAGAACAATGTTCTTATCCGGCGATACTAGGATAGTCTTATTTAAAGGCTGTATTAATAGTGTATTGCTAATCGCTAAAGCTTCTTTAGCTGAATACAAACTTAAATTATTTTAATATGAACTGCATTGAGTTTATCGGTTATCTTGTGAAGCATTAGAGAGCTTTACAGTAAGCAATATTTAATTTAGATAAATGTAGCCCTACCCTGTTGAAAAGTCCGGTAGAAGAATTTCACCTTGAAGGAACGTCACGAGATTTTAAATCACAAATGTTGAAAAAACAAAATGGGCTTGGACAGAATTATGATTAATACTGTGTGTCTTTGGCTTTTTTCTATGTACTACCTGACATGTTCACCTATAAACTTGAATGCAGAATCGCCAGAGGCATGGTTAAAAATAGGTTACGTCAAGGTTTTCCTATGTCTCCCTTAGGGTATGGAGTTGGCTGGCTACTTCGTAATACTTCGGCAAGTGTCTCACGTATTTCCCACAGGAAGACCGGGGGGAAAAAAAAAAGAAATCATTCTCTTTTTAACATATTCTTTATGTATTATTATATTGAAAAAATCATTCACAGTGCAAGAAAGATATTTATTCTCACCATAAATGTGACCTAGCAATTATTAAAAGACCAGTTTGATGAGTTACCATTTGGTCATACTATTAAGATACACATACTAAGGAAAGAGTGATTATTTGTCACAATGCTGATTAGCTTCATTATTATTGGCAACAAGCACAACACATTTGTCTTACTTAACAGCATTTTTCTACATTTAAAAACAGACAACAAAAGAGACGATAAAATGGAGGCAGTTTCATTATTTTTAATATTTTAATAATATGCAAATAAAATCCTGATGCTCAAAAATGAGTCACTGAAAAACGGAGTGCGGATGTACATTTGACTTCAAAGAACACATGGATTTACATGATGCAAATATTATCCCTATAAATACTTGAATATAAATAAGTGGAAATCAACAGCGATATCCTCATTAAAAATCAACCCCCAATATTTTATATTACTGCTGTTTTCTGTTGAGTTGCCCATAGAAAAATTATTTTAATCTGCAAACTGTGGCAATTGTATAAAACTACAAGTTGTGCTCCTCAGGGTTCCTTTTTTTAACACCTCTCTATAATCTGCCCAGCCTGCTGAGTAGCATTGACATCAGTAGTACATCAATTTCAGAAAGTGGATTATTTTTACTAGACAGCTATTGTGACATATTGGGTCAGTCATAAATGAAAGATATTCATGCAAGCATGCAATACTTGTAATGAAGTCTCACTCTGACCTTCTGTATGATTGATTCTGTAATTTAGTTTTCTCAGGCAGTGCCTGAAATGAAATGAAATCATGTTGAACAAGTTTTGAATACCCACAGTGCACCAGGAGAAGAAAAATCTGCAGCCCCTGAGGCTTGAGAGAGAGCAGCTGAACGATTTATCTCCATGCTATTATAGCCTTTGCCAGCATTCAACATTTCTTTTTTTTTTTTTTTTCTTATTTGGCTTAAGTACTTAATTCTGCAGGTAGCTGTAAATGGGAAAATAAAATGCTGTTCAGATTTAAAATGACAGGACAGGAGTATGTGCAGGGGACTGATAAAATATCTTGAATAGAACTGACCTTTCATGTAGCTGAAAGTTACTGGGGGATTCATCCTCATAATTACCATATAGATTATTTTTATTTCTTTCCTGCAATGAAACATTTCAGAGAGCAGTAGTGCTGATTGAATGAAAATTGAACTTGTTAACATTCTTTTCAGCTTAGCCTGTTGTACATAACAGAAGGTTAGCTTTGATGAATTTCAAAATTCTCTTTCTGATATCTAAGAAACAGACAGTAAAATAATTGTCTCTTTTCAGCCCGATTTTTTTCTTTTATTCAAAAAAGTACAGATGTTACAAAACCAGACTGATAATTTTACATATAGTGCTCCCTATATTACTTATGCTGCTAGAGAAAATGTGTTTCCTATTTAATGAGGATTTGAGCCTGTTTATATTTTATAATTGTTGCAGTGCTGTCAGTGCATTCAGGATTCCGCACAGATAAGGCTAATTCAGAGCGGAATACACTCATCTTTAATTACATTACTGCTTAGGAGTGGCACTGTGCTCAAATCAAAGAGATGATGGTGACTATTGCTTTTATTTCAAGAAGAGACTTTTTAAATAAACAGCTCAATGATGTGGCTTTAAAGAGCTGAGTTGCAAATTTGAGCTGATTAAAGGCTGCGTAAAACAGAAATATTATTCATGTTTCAGAACAGTGGTGCCTTTTACTTAAAGGTCTACATCTTTTTTAGTAATTTAAACTCCCAAATTACTAATTACATTTAAATGAATAGATTAACAGAAGATTGCGAGAGTAAAAGCTTAAAAAGTTGCTTTAAAATTGGCAAAAACGGTTATTTCACTACTCACCTGACTGCGTGCCTCTAATTTGTATGTTTAATTTTCCTTCACAGAGAAACTTATTTGTAAATCTCTCTTTTAATACCCAGCCTGTAATCTCCTATCTAGAGAGAATGGAGTAGGTTTTCAATTAATACAATGTTATAACAACATTGTTTAATGTGTTGCAGATGAAACAGTTATTTCATGGGTCATTAATGTGTTTAACGCCTGGAACGGTCTATTAAAACAAGCCCTTGGTATTGTCACGAACGTGTTTATTGTCATCTTCAATACAAAACACAGAACTGATTCCGGAAGGTTATAATTATTCTTTTAGAGGAGTGGCAACTATTCTTACTAGAAAGAGAGATTATCTTCAGAGTTTTCTTATTTCTATTTTTTTCTTTGATTACTGTGGTGGATTACTGAACGCAGGTTTTAGATCAACACCGTTAGTCTGGTTTATATTGGGCTTTCCCAGCGGAAAGGGTCGTGGTCATCGCCGCTCTTTGTAACCATTTGTGGTACCAAGAAAAAATAATCTCCGATTCTTATCCCAGTTGTCCAGTGGGACAAAATTAAGTAATACCAAATGAAATGGTGCTCTGGTGGCCCAGATCGGTGACATTTGGCCGTATATGGAACCTTTCAAATGGTGGCTGACGCTTTGTAAAATTAGACCTTTCTGGACTCAGTTGGGATGTGGCAGCTCTGGTGGCCGCTGTCAGCTCAGCCCTGTGACAGTCTGGTCCTGCCCACAGACCTGAGCTCTGGGCTTTGCTGATGAACTTCCAAGTCTTTGCAGAGTCCTTTTTGTTTGATGGGTGTATAGTTAAATATTTTATTTGACATCTGATGACATATTTGTGCATTTTAGTTACCTTTCAGCGAGCGTGTGCGCACAGCTCAGGGGGTCTCGGGGAAGGTGGACAATGGGCTGGAAACCCTGGAGGCAACACACAGCAGTGGCTTCTGCACAGAAGCTACGTGCTACAGCTTTAACATGATACGAGGGCGGTGCTAACCTGGTGACGTACTAAATAATAGGGTTTTAATAGTGTGTAGGTTTTCATGTTCTCTGTGACATTGTAATACTCGGTGTGGATAATATAGTCACTTTTCTGAGAGACATGTGCTTCCCTCCTTTCTCATCGGTACAGGCACAATGGGACAGCTGTCAGTGAGCTGTTGTGGTTGGAGAAGGAAACGTATTTTGGTGTTCTTTTCAAAAATAGGCAACTCATAGTAACTGCAAGAAAGGACCCGTCAGGAAACAAAATGGAAGCAGTTGCCAAAGACACCTGTCTGAATAGCAGGTACTGCTGGTGAAAAAAAAAATAAAATAAAATAAAAAATTAAAAACCAGTGCAAGTAGGTTATTACCTATCAACATACATGAGGGACTTCCACAAGAAGGAAGAGAAACATGGTAACATTGGCAGAACAGTCTGGGAAAAGTGATTGTGACTATTGTATATTAATAGTGCCTAAATGAAGATCCATCAGCTCCAGAAAATATTGTGAGGTGCCATATGAATGCGTGGAAAATGATACACCCCACTGGGAAAGCTGTCAGGAATTGGAGCGGAAGCTGAATCCCTGATATTCCTAAGAACCGAGCTCAGAAGGAACGCGGACGTATATGACCGTCGACGCCAGCTGTGCATTAAGCCTGGACCACGGCTTTCAACTATTCTGCCTCCTGAGTTTAAACTCTGTAATCAGGTGCCGCTTTCTTACGCCAGCCAAATGAGGCAGATGCTGCAGCTCGTCTGGATACGCTGTACCTGGCCAAAGGCTTCGTTGGGTCCAGCCGCCCTCGTTCTTGGGTCATTTGAAAACTCCCTTTGAAATTCCTGCTATTCTCTGGTGTTACCACCTGTATTTCCCTTTGGACAGCTTACCCGATGCTCAGCTTCCACTTCAAGTTCTCAGGCTATAAAGAAACGCTAAGTCGCTTGTGGAATAATTACTAAAATGATCAAAAATACAGCATTGTTCGCACATTAAGGAAAGGTATAAAATCAGAAGGTTTCTAGGGTAGAATACAGCCGCAGCTGGTATGCGAAGAATCCACTACATCTGCGGTTCCCTGTACAATATTGCTTGCGAAGCAACACGGGGGTGGAGCGGGGTGGAGATTCCACGGCTAAGCCCTGTGATAATACAGCAGATGTGGGAACGAGATGGCCCTATGGAACTGATAAACTGCGTACTTACTACCCTGAGCCAACAGTTTGTCAAATTTTGAAGAAATGCTGTCCTTTGTGCGAACTTTGCTCATTATCATGTCATTATAATACCTAAACACACCTCCATCCCAAAGGCTACCCACCTCCAAGGTGCGACCACTCCTCCTTGAGTCTGCGCCCTGAATTTTTCGTAAACTGTACCTTTAAATGTGAGGCGTGAGAATTTTACACTAATCATAAGAAAGGTATTTATGACTAGAGTCACTCAAACTCCACCTTGAAGGTAAAAAATAGTATAAAAATAGCCCAAGAAAGGGGGAATATCAGGGAAGACACCATCATGAGCAAGTCAAGGAGGACTCCATCAACGACTGCCTTTGACTTCTGGGATCAGTCAATGGGCTGAGCCTCTCTTCCCCCCCCATAGGGACGCCTTTGGGTAAGACTTAGGTTATACCATGTGCTTCCTCGGGAAACTTAGAGATTTCTCTCTATAGAGTCTCTTTCCTACATTTATAGCCAGGCTGTATTGTTTATAACTTTGTTGCACGTTTTGGATAATTACCAATACTTTTATTTGCACGTGCTTTGCAGACAGCGTATTTATCTCCGGCAACCCATAAGAACCTATGTATCTGTTGCTTAAACAAATGGCACTGTTTAAGTAGCTCGTCGTTTGGGTTTCTCATTGCACGGGACCAAAGCGCGGCCGTGCTAGTTCACGAGCACCACTAGACTGAAGGTGCCGGCTACTGTTAGTGTATCCGGAACCGTAACAGTTTCATATACATTAAATGCACCTGGACTGATAGTGGTGAATTGGGCATGAGTCAGAATTTAAAGCTAGCCGCACCCAGCCTCCCACCTCCGTGAGGAGTGTTAGAGCGCAAGGGGCTTTATTTTCCGCCCAAACTACTTTGCCTCTTAAAGCAACAGTCGCTGTAGAGTTTTAAATTATTCTACGTTGTCAGGTGGATGGAGAAAAAAAATACCTGGGTCGGGTAGTACAAAAGATAATGAGACCTACTTTTCTGNAAAGGAAACCCAAACAAAAACACCCTCCCCCCAACCCCAAAGAAAAATACCCCCCCCCCCCCCCCCGAACATGGCTACCAACACTTGTAGCAATTTTTAAACAAACAAATGCCGTGTAACCCCCAAGTTTGTGTGTCCCCCCCCCAATTCTTTGCACAATTTTTGTTACCTTTGATAGCGTTTGTTAGTTGTCATGCTTCCTTGCAGTCTCTCCCCACGTTGCTTACTGCATAATAGGGACCTTTGAAGTCTGCCTTTGATTCGGTAGCTGAAGCACCTGAAGTTGCAGAGGTTGTAACAAAACTGCTAACAGCATTTATCTGACACTCTGGGACTTAATTTCAAGTCTCCAGGGTTTGTTTGCAGTGTGCCTTCGCTGTTTGCATACCGCAGACCTGAGCTTGTACTGCTGATTTGGAGAGAAGCTGCTCGCGCCAAGAGGCTCATGGGATCAGAGCCCAGATCTGTGATGGGAGTCACACGCGCGTTGGGGTCGTGCTGTCGGGTACCTTGTCCAAAGGCAGTGGGCTTCAATATGCTTTAAAGCGTGGTGGATGTTTGGGGAGAAAAGAGTGGAGAATCTGGTTTTAAATGCCTCTACAAAATGGCGTAAAGATTAAATTATCAAGAAGTTTGAATTAGGTGATGCTAAAGCATCGGTAGCAGCTGCTGTGGATGGGTGGAGGGCTATAGCAAGCCTACGGTGCCGTCCATCTGCAAGAGCAGAAGCCTTTCCAGAGCGGAAGGACTCAGTTGCGATGGAGGCGAGCGAGAAGCATCACCCCTTCTGCCCACTTTGGGGACTGCGGGGGGGACCCACAGGGTCACAGGAAAGTAAACGGGTAAGAACGAAGTTCCCAAACAGCAAAGGCTCCGTGCTAGGGTGGTGGGGCATCTTGGGTGAGAGTTACAAGCATTTCAGAAAAAAAGTCTGTGTCTCTTAGTTTGGTAGTTGTGTGATTTTGGCACTGCTGTGAGCTTTTAGTATTTCTTCGCCATGAAACGCGGCATTTTGTTAGAGATAGGTGAGCATGCTGTGAAAGAGCTGGTACCAGGAGAGGCAACAGAGCAGTGTTGCAGAGGTGTCTAGTCCTGGGACCTAGAGAGGTTGGGCTGGCAGGTGCCCGGGCTGGTTGGCCCTGTCCCTTGGCACCTTCTCGCTTGGAATCGCGTCTCTGAGGTGGTGCTGCACTGCCCGGCCTCGGTGTGCTCCTGCTGCCTGACGCCCCAATGTGCTTCCATGGCAGAAATGGTTGTAACTCGTGGTTTGGTGGTCTCACAGCGCTCTTGCCACCCCCTGTAACAGGCTCTGCCCCCCCTCTGCTCTGCAGGAAGCTCTGCGCTGCGCAGGGGAGTATGAGGAACACCGGCCGTGCGAGGGGTCACTGCACACGTGGTTGCAGATCAGACCCCAAAGGAAAGCAAGGGACAGTAAATCAGAAAGATTCCAATAAAACATGTTAAACTAACTTGGAGGTTGCAGCCATATGAAAAATTTGTCATATAGCAGGAGATGGATTTTAGAGACACCTGAGATTGCCAGAACAAAAGGAGACAGTTGCTCAGTTTTGAGGAATACATCAGTGGGCCCTCACGTTTGTTGGGTTTGGTTTGGGTTTTTTTTCCCTTCATGTCCCTTCTCTGGCTTGTGTGCTCTGTGTGAACAGAAAAGAGTAATTTCTGATGTAGTGGGACTGGGGGAGCACGCAGACCAAGAAGTTGCGTATTCTTCATGTTCTTCAGGCAGCAGACTGTGCAAAAGCCTCCTGTCACCAACCGATCCAGCTGCAGACATCATTTTTTGTTCCGAACCACCATGTATTGTTTGTTGTAGCCTTTACTTGGGCATTAAATTAGGTAAGGTTTACTTTTCTGCAGAGACATGAAGCAAAACATGGGAGTTTTCTCATTGCCAGAGAAAAGAAGCTGCAGCGTGTAGTGGATCTTCTGATAACTGCAGTTTGACAGATCTATTACTGATGGCAGTATCTGAGGAGGGGAGAGGAAGGACACTTCTTCAGTGGTGGCAGCACCAAGTGCAACTGTTTTGTATTTTATTAAGTAAGGGTTTAATCTCTGACAGGGAAAAGCGTCCTGTTCATTTGATTTGTTTTGATTGGCAGTGAATTCCAATCTTGTAAAAATTTAGATTAATGGATTCTTTTATCTGTACTTTACTTGTGGAGAAAAAGAGTGTTGAGGATTTCTACTAGCGATATGCTGACTTGCCCAAAAGGAACGGGAGTAATTTACAGACAGGGACAACCAAGGATTTCAGTCTTTACATTGCAGTGCATTTGCTTCAACTTAAATATATCCTTTAAAATATTACATCAGCTTATGTTACATCGACAGTGACGAATTCCTAAGGCAATAGAATATGTAATGTTTTAAGTCAACTTTGGAAACCGGGGCACAGGGAGCATAACCATAAATGTTGGGGTTTGCATGGTTATTTTTGTTGGCAGATTTCTCGCTTTCCTTAAAAAACAAGCTCACGCAGCGCAGGGTCAGATGCCGGCCCCACATCCTCCTGGAGGCATTTCCACGGACTCCGGCCTGACGTGGCTACGAAGAGTCGTACTGGGGGTGTCGCCTGTTGAAATGATTGGGGGCTGTGGCCATCGATTTTAATCGAGACTTCAATATTACTCAAAACGTTCTAAAAAAGTAATTTCCTAGTTATGTTTCTAAATATCATGTTGAATGTTCCTAGAGATTAAAATTATGTCAGGGTAGAAATCCAGGATACAACTACTGTATGTAAATGAGCCTCAAAACGCAGGGGAAGTAGAAGTTAGGGCATCTCTCAGTGTATTGGCTGGATGCACTTATCTGCCAAAATAAAAACTAGCTGTATTACTAGCTGTATTAACTACTGGATGCTTAATGACTCGATAACAGAAGAATGAACTGTCTTTTATTACTTTGATTTTCCCCTTAGTTCTCAATGGTATGTTTCGCTTTCACTGGCTCAGGTACAGCAATTGTTGAAAACCACCTTTGATAATACTGTGTAAGTCAAGTCGCTAAGCCACTAGNGTAAGTTGAAACGTGGGAGTTCACACATTCCTTTCAGTTTTCTAAATTTCATTACTCTATTGTTTGCTTTCCAGTGGCTGTTGAGGAATTGATATTTTACCAATTTTTGAGAACTTATACTTTTACAAATCAAAGTAAAATAAGCTATGTATTTGGCATATGCCATGCGACTTTTGGCAATATGACTAAATATGACTTCTCGGGCATGACTGTCTAAATAGATTAGAATAGTTGAGAGTAGGATGGTTTGATGGACAGATATCCCTGTGTTTCCTTTGATGAAGCCTTTTATGCGTCTGATGCCGAATGTCTTTCTAATGTGTGCTACTGGAGCTGTGCAGGAGAGCGGTGACAGAAAGCCAACGTGCCTACATACAGTCACCATAAAGTTGTTTTGAGAAGGGGGAAACATTTTGGACCATATTTTGCTTTTCCGATCGGTGTGTATAATTGAAGAGACCAGAGAGGTGGCTGGCATTCCCCTCAGTAAATGTCTGTATACCTTAGGTTTTTCGGTAGCACTCCTGTAGGATAACAACAGATCCGAGACAAAGTCCTTTCAGTCCGCAGAGGAATCACACGAGTTATTTCTCTTTGGTTTTCCATTTCACACATTACGTCCTTGTTTGATTGTCACGTTGAGTAAACCAGTGGTTGAGTTTTGCCTGACTGGTGTTAAAATCACCAAGTTCTGCCTAGCTTCAGTCCAAGACTGTAAAGCACACCGGGCTCAATCAAAACTTCATTCTGTCCGCTTGAGAAGGTCATGAATTTTTGTCAGAACTGATCTGTCATTTTTGCATAATGTTACAAAAATCCTGAATGCTCATAATACTTGAGTATCACTTTTACTTCTGGTTCAGTTTATGTAAAATAGCTTGTGACGTTATCCCAAATTTTCACAGTATTCTCAGTGGATTATTTTGAATACATGAGCTTTTCAATTTTCATCCAGTGATGTAATTAGGATGTCATGTGGGTGTTTTAGGGCACTTGTATTTCCACGCGTGCTCCTGGTATAAGATGATTTTCATCGTTAAAAATTTCAAAATCAAAGTGCTCCTGATCCTTTTAGTTCAGGAGCGGTCTTTGTAGTATAAAGGAGAAAAAAAGAGTTAAGATAATTGATGGAAATTTTGTTTTCTTGATTATAGATTCTTCCTTAGAAGATTTTGTTTGCTCAGGAGCCATATACAGATGGTGTGAACTTTAATGGTGCTGTTGACTAGTTCCCCGACCTTCTTCCTACTTGCCAAACCACAGTGCAAACATAAAAAATGGTTTATGCTTCCTTGTCTGAAAGCTCTTCTGGAGGTACCAGAGGTTGTTGAGGCCCACAACACTGTACCACAAAGTAAAACATGAAATTCTTAGTCCTTTCTTTGTGATTTTTTTTTTAATATTGATTAGCCATATAACTTAAATTCAAAGTGCAGAAA
Source organism: Anarhynchus alexandrinus (assembly GCA_008711295.1). Classification (NCBI taxonomy): domain Eukaryota; kingdom Metazoa; phylum Chordata; class Aves; order Charadriiformes; family Charadriidae; genus Anarhynchus; species Anarhynchus alexandrinus. Next base: position 2,966,078 of record VUYV01000062.1, on the reverse strand, counting down.
ATACAGTTTGTCGTTATATGCACTTATGATGTAAATGATAAGAGATTGGAAATGATACAAAATACTTTCTTTTATATAATATCTCTTATCTGTTTGGTGGTAGCTAGCCAGTTGTAAAATATTGTTGTTTCAACTTCCAGCTTTTACTGTAGTTTTTAAGATTAAAAGAAAAAAAGCAGCTTAAAAATTAGGAAAAGATACGGAAAAGAAAAACTGGAATTAAATAAGTGGATGTAAAAAACCACACAAGCATCAAATAGCGTCAGAAAAAGGGACAGTTAAGAATTCATGGGCTTGTGTATAAAATTAGATTCTGGGTCAGTGCAAGTCAAGAGAATTTAGTCTCAATAAAATCATAGATGCAACCGAAATGACAAGACTTGGAGTAAATGGTTTGTAACCCGTGTCATCGCATTTTGTTGCCGAGGTGTAAAGGCCAGATAGGGCTGTGCTGTGTACCAATAAAGAGAGAACAAAAGCTACACTTTTAGGTGTAGAGCACCTCCAAGAAAGTACTGCCTGCAAAATAATGAAGAAAGTTAATTTCTATGAGAGAAGGTCATTCTGATGAACTCCACCTTTGCTTTACCCGCAGAGTTTTCCTTCGTGCAATAAAGTAATGTCTGTAAACTAAAATGAATGGAGTAATATGCAGAAAGGGATATCCTTTTACAAAAGACTTTGAATGACTTCCAGATGCCGCTGCCAATGCAAGTCACAATCAAAATGACCCTATGGTTAACAGTAGTAAATTTTCACAGAAAGGTGCCCTGAAGCAAACGAGTATTTCAGCCAATAAGTCTGATGTTTTGATCTTTCTGTATCAAGTGCTCCACTTTTGGCACGTGCATTCATCTCCAAGGAGCTGCACTCCTTTACTGAAAATACTAAAAGAATTGAAGAAGTAGGAAAAGCAGGGCGGTGCGGTATGGCTGATGAGCCCGGCTGGCCATGGCTTGGAAGGCACGGGGAAAATGAGGGTGACCCCTCCTGTGTAAGATCTGGATCGTGGGCTTGTGGGGTTAGCTTCATCCGTACTGGGTCCGGGTGCAACACTACAAGGACTTTTGTGCTAAGAAGGATTTCTTTTTTCTGTATAGGCTTCAGCAGAAAGACACACGAATGCCAAATTCGGAATTAGTATGATTTATTGCTATAGGGAAGCATTGTGCTGCAGCACTCGTACGTAAGATGGATGAGGCAGGGTCTGCATCTTCCCTAACAAGTGAATTGCTGCTTTGTACGGCTGCACTTGTCCCATCCAAGAAAAGGTTTCCAGGAGCACAGAAGCACTGCCTCTGCTGGGGGAAGAGTTGAGAAAAGTGAAAGTCACTTGGGCTAAACTTTCCTCAGTGCTGACACAGATTTTTGAAAACCGTTTTGGGCTTTTCCACGCTTAGTGAGAGAGCACTGGGAAGACCACACTCGGTTGTGGAAGTCCGGTGGACTGTACGCTGGGCTCCCAGCTTGGCTGTCTTGTTCTGCGTCATTTCATTAAGGATCATTGCACCTGCTGCTAATTGCGATGCGGGTTATTAATAATGAAAGAGTTTGCAAAACCTAATTTATTTCTCATGTTTCTGTGTGTTCAAACAATGGCTATGGATTAATCAGGTTGCTGAATCAATTTGTGAGCTATTTATTCTCTTCACTTATTAACTGTTTTAAAAATCTTCTTTTCTGTTTAAATCTTCGTTCATTGTCTATTGATCCGTGTGTGGTTAAAAATAACAAAACCGAGTTGTTCAAAGGCAGATTCCAGTTGAGTTTACCTTCGGGGTCTCGCTTCTTTTTATTTACAAATGCGGTAAGCGTTGTGCAGATGTAGAAGACGACACAGTTTGTGCCCTCAAGAAAGAGTAGCAGCAAACCCGTGCAAGCGCTCGAGTTTGAGACATGAAGTACAAGAAAAATAAAGCCGGTGATTGGTACCTAGCTTGCTACTTCCACATGTGTTTCATTGTTGGGTTAAAGATAAAAATGTGTAGTTTTGTGTGGGACTTGCGAACACGGGTTTTTAGGAGCGATTAGGGTTGCTGGAACGGTTCTCCAGCGTGCTGCAGTGTCAGCACTCGAGACCTGGCAGGGCGGCGGGCTTTGTTTAAAACAACTTTCAAATCCCACTCAGACAGGGTTGCTTTGTACCTACTGCTGTTACTAGTAACAGCTAAGAATAATTGAATGTCAGTAAAGGAGGATGGTTTTATATATATATATATGTATGTATATCCCCCCCGCCCTGGTTTTGTTTATGTTCTGCATTTGACAGCAGTTTGTGTGTTCTCAGGTGCAATGTTTTCCCGGTATCGTCAGTCAGGCTGTTTCCCTGTTGTTTATGTGGGTATTTCACACCGCATCAAGAGAAGAAATGTTTGAAAATGGGGAAATGCAATTTTTATTCCACGAAAAACCCCTGCGCACAAGCGGGAGAAGTGAAGTCCGGGGCAAGTGTGGTAACTGTCGCTGCATTTGCTTTATTAAAACTGCATTTTTAATTCATTAAAAAATTCATCAAAAAAATCATAAAAACCTGCAAGTTGCCAGCGTCAGTTCTGTAAGCCTGTGACAAGAACTCTACCTGATAACGCTCTGTGGTCACCGCTAACCACTAAATAACGTTTCAATCTCTTTTAGGACCAGAGTCATGCCCAAGTTTCCCAGTATCGCCAGGATCACTCTCTGATTATGAGATCCATTGTCCACATGACTGATGCTGCTCATTCGGGAATTATGCCTCCTTCTCAGCTAACCACCATTAACCAGTCTCAGCTAAGTGCGCAGCTGGGGCTAAATTTAGGAGGCACTAATTTGCCACACACTTCTCCCTCGCCCCCTGCAAGTAAATCAGCCACTCCTTCCCCGTCCAGCTCTATAAATGAAGAAGATGCAGATGACTCAAACAGAGTAAGTTATTCCGCGCAGTGCAGTGAGTAGCTTGACGTGGCCATGTGCTGTATTTTCATGAACGTGGCAGTATCATCTCAGCTGCAATGTGGTCATATAAAATACAAATGTTACAGTAGAGGGGAATAGGATTCATTTGCTGTTTAGCTTCTTCGCTTAAGAAGTTTCCATAATGTCTCCATAATAATAAGTGTAAGAATACACACGTATATATTTGGTCTAATACATTCATAATTCTTTTCAGATTTTATAGATCTGGTGAATCTCTTTACTTGTCAGCTTTGGGCAGTTTTGTCATTTTGGTATTCTCTGGAGTCATATACAATATAGATGCATTTAGATAAAAGTAAAATAAGCTTTCTTCTAACTGAAAGCTTAGTTAATTTACATTTTGCTTTAAATAAATCTGTTATAAAAGGAAAATTTTATCCAAAAAATAAAGCACAAATGTTATTATAGCAGTATATTTAAAAGGCCTAATTTAGACTGTTCCATGAAAGGCTTTCTCATTAAGTTAATGGAAATTGTGCATATGGAAAGATCATTGTACAAGAGCCTCAAAATATCAAAGCAAAATGACTATCATAGAGGTATATTTAGAGCCACTTTATCGCCTTGCGGCAATAATCTGTGCATAGTTCAACAAAAGAGGGTACAGGACGGGAGAAGCACAGTGGGACCAGAGTTACCTGTGATCCGGGGGTCCCCCGTCCCCGGGGCAGGAGGGAGGTGTCGGTGCAGGGCTGGTCCCTGGCCGTAACGCGGAGCCTCCAGCGCTGCTGCACGGGCACCCGACTGCCTGGGAAGGAGGTGGGTGGTGGACACAGAGAGTGTTCGCTGCAGGTGGATAAAAACTGCGGAGTTGCTACTGCTTTTTGCCTGAAGGGTGGGTTTTTCAACCCCTGACCCATGTCTAAGTCTGGGACTCAGGAAATGCCTCCAAGCTCTTCTCTTTTGAGTCTCTACTGCTGAAATCACATCTTAATGGAAGAACATAGATTGCCTATTCAAAATATACTATAGATTTAATCTTAATTAGCGTTGGGATGTACTTTTTTAGGTCAAGCTCGTAGGGTTGACTCTCTGAGCCATGCTTACAATGAATAGTAATTATTCATGCATTTAGTTCCAGTAGATCTGATGAGATTAAGCTGAGACTAAGTACTACTTGGTAGGAGAAAGGCTTGCACGACAGGACTCTCCAAAATGTTGCCTATATAGTAACTTTATCCATGTATTATTAAGCCAGACTGTTAATAATTTTATGGACTTAATCTGACTTATTTCATGCATATATTGACTGTTCTTGTTATTACTGTTTCTCAGGCTACTGGAGAAAAAAGAGCTGCCCCGGATTCTGGCAAGAAGCCCAAGACTCCAAAGAAGAAGAAAAAGAAAGATCCCAATGAGCCACAAAAGCCAGTGTCAGCATATGCCCTTTTCTTCAGGGATACACAAGCTGCAATTAAAGGGCAGAACCCAAATGCGACATTTGGAGAGGTTTCAAAAATAGTGGCATCTATGTGGGACAGCCTAGGAGAAGAACAAAAACAGGTAAAAAATTGATGCAGAGTTGTCTCACAAGAAGTAAAATAGTAATCCTTGTAAAAAAAATCCTTCTCTCTCTACTCTGAGTGGACCACGCTCCTTGCTGATGTAGACCTCTTACTGTGTAGAGCCACATTGATTTTTGAACTTGCTGAAGACCTGGCATCTAGAAAGCGTTTTGTTGTAAGAGCCAGCAGGTAGTATTAAATGGCTGTATTTGTCTTTAAAATTTAAAGGACAGTTTGTAAAAAAGCTCAGGTGATACTGTCCTAGAGTCCTGTTAAGACCATCTTTTGATGATTCCTATTTCAAAGCTCTTGTTTCCTGTTAATCAGAAGTTAGAAGAGAAAAGGGGAAGGTACAGCACATTTACCATTTCCCTTTGATCTGCCTTATGAATTTGTTACAAAGCGTGTTGATTTCCAACCTTTGAAGCCAATCCTCTGTGTCTCATTACACTGTCGTGTGCGAAATGTTATCTCCAGCTCAAACTTGGTACAGAATGATGAGTTTTGTTCTTCCTTGAGGGTTGTTATTCTTTCTATACACATGTAACTCCTACACACGGATTGAAGGAAAAAAAAAAAAAATAATCCTCTGAGGCTGTTTGCCTGTTGATACTCCGCGCAGCTCCCAGGAACAGTGAATGGAAGCTGCGATGGAAGAGTAGATTCCCGTATAGGACACCTTCTGGCAAGATATGAATGATTCTTGTTTGTGAAATACATTTGGAAACTTTTAGTCTGATCTAACGGATGATGGTGAACATGATTTAAAAGTGAACTTTAAATTTACGGGTGATTAAAAATACAGATTAATTAATTTTTGCCTAACCTTGTTTAACTCAATGGGATTCTCTCGTACTGGGTTTGGGGAAAGTGAATTGTCTGAGCTCTATGAACCACCTGGTCTAAAGGTATAAATATTTTTTTATGCACAGTTTGAATATTTGTTTAAAAAAAATTGCCTAGGCGTATTTTTGCTATTTTATACTACTTCAGATACTTTTTAACATCTGAAATACTCAGTGTTCTAATATCCCTGTTACTTAGAGTCATTAAAACATCATTTCCTGGGGAGGTAAAGTGTGCATAGGGAGGCTTGTCAAATAGTTGGCTGCTCGAGCAGCTTTTTTTATTCACGATAAATCAACATAAATTGTGGGGCACGTCCAGCGAGTAGACCTGAAAGTCTGTAACCACCCGCAAGAGTATTTAAATCTTTCAGGGAAGAAAAAGCACATAGAACAGTAGAGTGTTTTCAGGGGTTTTTTGGTCTGTGTGTTTTTTTGTTTCTTTGCAAGTGATTTTGAGAGCATTCTGGCAAAAACATCTTTAATAATTGAAGTTGGTGAAATTGTGGTCTCTTTTAATAGGTATATAAAAGAAAAACTGAAGCTGCCAAAAAAGAATACCTGAAGGCACTTGCTGCCTATAGAGCCAGCCTTGTTTCGAAGGTGAGTCTAATAATGCCTTCACTGTAATGCAAGTTAGCTTTTGGCAAGGGGGGGGGGGGGGGGGGTGTTATTCAAAATAAAAGTAGAATCCTAGGATTTCTGTAATACAGCTCTACAAGGTGGTGTGCTGCTGCTTGAACCCTGCTTAGTCTCTGCAAAAAAAAGAAAATTCATCTCCCTGATGGCACAGTAATGTTTACCAAACAATAACTTTGTAAATGTACATCTTCCATTATCCACGGAGGCAAAATAATGCGCTTCACTACAAAAGTAAAATTCAGTCATGAAAAATACACCGACCTTTTGACACTAATGTTTGCAAGCTATTCGCAGAGTTTTGTTTTTCTTCAAGTGCTACTTCTCGAAAGACAGACTTGCTTTGCGTGGAGCTGGAGAGCAGTTATTGTGTGACAAAGCTTAAGTATTTCTTGCAGGTGAGGGGGAAAAAAAATGCATCGTGGCTCTGAATTTGGAGAGTACTTACAAATGAACTAGCTGGCAGTGAGCCACGTGGAGTATTTTAGTGGATCCTGAGTTAAAACTCATGAAGAAAACAAAGCTGTGCTATCTTATTTAAGAATTTACCTTTTAACCGGCAGCACTATGCTGGTTGTAGATCTGTTGCATCTAAATAATATAAAAAGAAATATGCTTATGGCCATCTAAAATATGGGTAAAAATTAATCAAGGTGATTATTTCTCTCATAATATTTCATAAAGATCAATTATGAAAATATCTTCCATCACAAGAAAGCAACAGAAGAAAGTGATGCTATCTAACTCCTGAGAATATTTATTTGAATGTACATCTGCAGAGCATTAGTAAATCACACAGGAAGTTGCTGTGTATTTTAATTAGTGATTAAAAACACAACAGTAGAAATTATACACAGGCGTTCTTGAAAGCTGGAAGATTTCTTCTTGTGTTGAGAAGCTGTGGTGTTCTGTTGACTCTAGGACTTAGATGATATTCTCAAAGCCTTTCGTATCACAGTGCTAAGTTTGGTGGCAGCTGGAATTCTAAATGCCTTTGAGGGAATTTATTTTGTCGGTCCTAAGTTCCCTTTTCAAAAACATCAGAAATGGTATTTTCTCCCAAAATCCGTGGGACCTGGACTGCTGAGTAACCTGTGGGAAGACTGTGAGTGGAAATTACACTCTAAGTCCAGTATTGGTCTCATCTGCTCTAACTTAAGACATCCATGCTGTAGCCTTTTCATCGGAGGGGGTTGCTGAGAGAAGGGATGCCATAGACACTTCCACAGCACAATTTGACACATTCGAAGGTAAATATCTAAAACATGTCAGTTAATTGTGCTGGAGAAGACTTTTTATTTTTGTTGTCTTTATATAAGGATTCTGGGCAACTATTCTACATGTCATGTACAATGCAGATGCGTAGAACTGTGAAAGCTGAATTCTACCTTTGGTGCTTAAATATATCTAATTTAAGCATGCACAATATTTATAAATATACCTAAAAAAACCTATGCCTTCAAAGGCACCAGAATGCCTCATTTATTGGAATAGGCCTCTTTGGACTGTAGTTTTCCCGCAGGTTTGCCTCATCAGAAACCTGCAGGACCCTGAAGCGGGCAGGATTCCCTAAGCAGGGCACCCCCGGGGGCAGCGGGACCCCTTCCAGTGAATTCAGCTGGGTGCTGTGGCAACGGTCCCTGGGACTTTAGTCTGCTGTAGATACCCGGGACTTGAGGCCTTAGATGTGAAGAACCGCAAAAAACCCCACGTTAAAACAGTTGTCTGAGAACTTTCATTGTTTGTGCACTACTCTTCTGCCATGATAACTGGTACCGGGGGGATATGCTTCTGCTCAGATTTGTCTCCCAGAGAACAGGGGTTTTTTGAAAACATATAGGCATAGAAAGCGTTGGGCCCTTTTTAGCTCTTTCAGCCACAAAATGTACGTGACATCTGTGACTTTCTGGTGTCGAACAGGGGCACGAGTTAGCTTTTTGTCCCAGTAAGACCAGGAGGTACCGTATACAGAGACAGATGAAGAGGTGATGTGGTGGATCGGTGGATCAGTGATCTTTTTCAGATTGCTGATTGATCTTTTCTGATAGAAAACAAAAGATGAAGTCGTCTCCCGGAGGAGCTGTGACTTTTATTTCCATGTAAACAGCAACGGTGTTTTTTCTGTTAAAAATAAGACGCATTTCTTTTCCAAACACAGGCTGCTGCAGAATCTGCTGAGGCGCAGACAATTCGTTCTGTTCAGCAAACGTTGGCATCCACAAATTTGTCTTCCTCCCTTATTCTGAATACTTCTCTTTCTCAACACGCAACGGTATCGGCATCTCCTCAAACTCTTCAACAGTCCCTTCCCAGAGCAATCGCTCCAAAACCTTTAACCATGAGACTGCCGATGAATCAGATTGTAGCTTCTGTCACCATTGCACCAAACATGCCAACAAACATTGCCGCTCCCTTGATAAGCTCTATGGGGACAAATATGGTGGCGACGCCATCTTCCTCTCAAGTCAGTCCCTCCATGCAAAGCCAGCAGCACCAGATACAGCAGCTCCAGCAGCAACAGATGCAGCAGATGCAACAGCAGCAGCTACATCAGCATCAAATGCATCAGCAAATACAGCAACAAATGCAACAGCAGCATTTCCAGCACCACATGCAACAACATTTGCAGCAGCAGCAGCAGCATCTTCAGCAGCAAATTAATCAGCAGCAAATGCAACAGCAACTGCAGCACATGCAGCTCCAGCAGATGCAGCAGCAGCAAATGCAGCATATGCAACACCAGTCCCAGCCTTCTCCTCAGCAGCACTCCCCGGTAGCCTCGCAGATCACTTCTCCCATCCCCGCCATGGGGAGCTCCCAGCCAGCCCCCCAGCAGCACCAGTCACAAATACAATCTCAGACACAGACTCAAGTATTGTCGCAGGTCAGTATTTTCTGAAGATAAATGATCTTGCCCCATGGCTTTGTGTTGGTGGAGGGGGTAGGGATAGACCGTATTTGGCTGAAAACTGTAAATTGTTGATGGTAGTTATGCAGGGATGCATAACAGATCAAATGATCCTCTAAAGTGTCTATTAGATAGGCAATAAAGAACTACAATGTAGCTGTGTATCATCTTTTAGCCGACTATAAATCATTTTGTTTTTAAAAAAAAAAAAAGCTGTGCTCTTTTTCATGTGATGCCTTTTTAATTTATTTAAGCTTTACCTACAATATGTGAATCAAATGGCCTAATAAATACCTGGACCTTATGACTGCAAAATGGCCTTTCAGAGTTATACGATATAACCCTTCTTTTCTAAAAGTGAATAATGCACTTCAAGGCAGTATGAACTCATGAAGCCCTTAAAGCACAGTTGTAACTACCTGTAAAATGATGATTGGATTTCATACAATCATACTTGTATGACATGAGTTAGTTGATGGCATTTTTTGTCATGAAAAAATAGAGTAAATCACAGATTTTTGCCAAAGCTCTTCATTTTTTTCTCTCCTAAATGTCTTCAGAAAAACAAATGCAAGCAACCGAACTTAAACGTTTGACCCAACTGTTGTGGTTTGGGCGGGTTGGTACCTCAAACCGGGACACCCAACCTTTCACTTCATTTCTCCAAAAAAACCTACCATAGTTTGTAAGAAAATATATATTGACATTTACCCTCTTACGTTAATTCCAATTACAGAACAAATGTGAATATTATATTCTGTGTCGAAGTGATGAGTTTCAGATTTAATACACTGTATTTTTAAAAGGGAAATGCACTTAAATAAAACTGTTATTACAGAAAGCTAAGATGAAAAATGCAAGAGTTTTTAATACGCTGTAAAACCAGTAGAATATTTAAATGAAACTCCACAACCGAATAATCAATGTAAATATTTTCTTTAAAAGTTGTAAGTTTTCATATCATGTGTTGTAAAGTTTTCATAAATGAGGCTTTAATGTAAACACTGGTAACATGAATTATTAATTGCTACATTGCTTATTGTGTTTTTATGCTGTTTTATACTTTTTTATGAGTTATGATAGCAGCAATTAAGTTGTTTGTATTTTGCTTATCTAAAATAAATGCTTTTATCTTGCTATAGAATAAACACATTTCAGTAAAACCGATGGGCATAAGTCTTTGATAGAAGAACCAGAAATGTTTCCTTATGAAGACACTTTTCTTGGGAAATTTATTTAGCTTTTTGGATTTTGATTTTATCGAACACACTGGGTAGATAGGTGCCGATGGGAACCGAGTGCGCGATCAGCTCTTGCACCCGTAAAGATGCGCTGCTGAAGAGTGGCAAAGCATTCGCGGGATCCCGCGTTACGTTTATCCGCAGGAAGGGGACAGCGAACCTGTCTCTCAGCAGTAGTGCTCAGAGATGTAAATAAGCACAAATTGTGGTTTTCTTTGTGTCTTGGAGTTTCAGATGTAAACGCCGCTATTGCCGTGGGCTTCCCGCCCACAAGCCCCCGATTCTCACTCTGACGCGGGCTGATCCCCACTCGTCTGACTTTTATTTTGTCGTAAAAGTAGGACACGATAGAGGGGGGGGTGGAGAAGGCAGGTCTTTCATACCAAAGGATTTGGAAACATTCACATCTGATGCATTGTCAGGTTATCAGTGGTGTTCATATATTTTTACTCTTGACAGAGAGGAGAAATCCTTTCTTTTCTTTCCCTCCTTTGCCTGCAGTAGCTGTGCTGCGAGTGCAGCCTGACCACTATCCCCAGTTGTCTTGCATGATTAATTACAGCATCTGTCCTGTCAGAAGCTATAATGAAGAGGTCTTGATAAAAATTGCAAATTACCACTGGCAACAATCTTAAACTGCTTATGATAAAATGAAAATTAAAAACAGCAAGTGTCAAACCTGAGCAGAATCCTAATCCTGTTTGAGGCGGTGTCCATGGCTACCACGCGCAGGCCACGACCAAAAAATAATGGAATATAGATCCCCAAAAAGTTGCAGCCAGACTTGGGGGAAGAGGCACGATACCGCGTGAGTTTATTAATAATGGATTTAGCTTTCAATATTTCATCATCCTCAGGTACTCTGTTTATTATGTACAAATATTGAACAGCGAGAGATTCTAATTATAAATTTATAGATTTCTTGGAGCAGAAAAAATCATGTATAAATCGAAGCTTTTCGTAATAGGTGTTAGTTGACAGCTAGCCCTGCTCCTAATAGCCTTAGTATGGTATCTAATAACGCCTGGGAGGACGGATGTTTGTTGCAGGCGGGAGGAAGCCTGCCTGCGTTGGAGCTGGCACGGCGGAGGCTGGTTGGGAGGGCTTTCAGTGTCTGCCGGTTTTAAGCAATGTTACATAACAAAGGGAACCATTTTATCGTCGTTTTGAAACCTTCAGACAAATGTCTTCAGAAATAATTGCTAAACTGCATGTGACAGTAATTGTGTATTAGTTCTATAATTGTCATTTTGAAGACCTATGAAGTATCGCTGGAAAAATGTCACTAGTGATAAGAGTTAATTACAACTGAAGTCTGTTTTCAACTATTTGCAGCGAGAAGCAGGTGTTATTACACTCATTAAATGATTTCATAAATCCTGGGGTTTATCACATTTGATTAAGAGCTGCTGAACTACTGATGGTCAATTCCAGGAAAAATAGTTTTAATTACTGCAGCTAAACAAAATTAATCATCGAGCAGGACTGTACATTTCACATATCAAAATCTGAATCTTGAAAAACCGGAGCATCCCTCCGCTCGCTACAAAATTATATTTTGCATTACCCACAATAGCATATTGCAGAACATCTTGTGTTTCAGACTGTGCGAGTCGGTGTTCGTATTCCCTAAGTCTAAGTGAATAACTTTGCTATCGTAGGTCATAAATAAAACTGTTAATTTAAATCGCTTAATATGCGATTTTTACAGGAAAAATGCAGTATCCGTATGACTTCGGTGTCGGGCACAGTTTAAAGAATGTTTTCCTTCATATCATTTACAAGCACTTAACTGCTCCCTTCTTTTCCCGAGGTTTCAGACGCTTTATCACCCCGGTTAACCACATTCTACTTTCACATTAACCCAGGTTGACACACGATGAAAGAACATAAGGAGGTTTAATTTTTAGCTGACACAGGGTCATTAGTTTCTAACTTGGAGAACAAAGGCTTTAAATACCTCTGTGCAACATAATCTCAATTTTATATTATCACCTGACCATTGTGGTTGGCAGGACAGATGGATTAAATATCTCAAGTTTAACCAGAAGTCTTGCACTGACTCTTTTCAATGGGGATTGGCTCTTTGAATGGCTCCTTTTCCATTTCTCACTTCATGGAGTATTTTGCAGCACTGGACTTCATTCTAACCTTTCCCTCCCCCCTTTGTTTGGCTTTTGTTTTGCAACAGCTGTTATTATCGTTTTTGGTCAGCTGTGATTGCTGGAGGCAAAATAGGACCAGATGGTGTTTTGCTATGCATGAATGGCGAGTTAGAGGAGTTTAGATTGAATAGGCCAAGTTTGAATGGTGTCTATGCACCACCTGCCCTCTTCAGCAGCAGCATACACATCATAGGAGCATGATCTGTCTCAGACCTACTAGAATTGGATGGGAATGGAGAGCGCCTCGTTGGATTTTCTCCATATTTATTGATCTTCCATGCACTAACAGCATAATGCAGTACACAGTCAATTTGAGTTAATTGGATATGACACAGCATGTACATGTAATCTATCACTGTAGTCTCCTGGTACACTTTAGGTTTTGCTGCCACAAGAACACGCAGTATTAGCCTGCATTAATAGGCTAAGTGGATGGAAGCAAAACAGGATCGTTGCAGGGCTCCGTTTAACAAAACACACCGTACTTTTAAATTGATGCCCTTGAAATGGCCAGAGATGGAGTTAAATAGGAACGTTTCGGGTTTGATAGACTGGACGGAGTATTTTGGCACGGAACTGAACATACCTCGTTCCCGTACTTTTCTGAGAGGGTTGCCAGTGAAACTGAAATGAACAGTTGACTAAAAGTAGGCAGCAGCGTCAGCAGCGATGAGCCGGAGCCGTTTGCAAAGGGGCGTGGGGTTATGTGGGGGAATCTACTTCCCAGCAGAAGGGATATTATATGAAGTAAATTCCAATTCCCAGCCCTTAAAACACAGAAATTAAAATTAGGCATCCAAATTGGGTTTAGAGTAGCAAAGGGCTGCTTTGGTATCTTAAAACTGGTCATAGAGGTAGAATTTAAATGTTAGAGCAATTTAAGATCTGTTGCACCCTCCGGTAAGGTTGACTGAAAGACGTCAGGTGTACAGGAGTTGTGTCTGGACGTTACGGAATAAAATACATATGCTACAACTAATGAATAAAGTACATAACGATAACACGTGATACGTAAATTGCTTGAATTCTTGCAGCAGTCGGATGTTTCAAAGCCTACTTACGGACGTAAGCGGGGGTTGCGATCACGCTCTGCCTAAGTTGGCAGGAGCTGCTCGCTCGCTGTCTTTGTCCGTGGTGTCAGGTAGCCGAGTGAGCTACTTTATTATGAAAATTGCATTCAGCTGAAAAAATGCTAAATATTTGCAAGCGCCTGTGGGAAAAGCTAGGTTTGTATTAAAGGATTTGGTTCTTAAAGTCACCAAGAAGCTAATGCTTCTCAGGTGCATCTGAGGGAGAGAATTTTCGATTATAATACTAAAATCTTTCAGAAGAGAATGTGTTGCTTTGAATGAGCTGTTCTGACGCTTCAATAGGCTACGCTGGAGATTTATAATGTACTCTGTTTATCTCAGTTAAAAAAATCGAAGTGGTATTTTAAATAGTGGGGTTTGTCCAAATTCTCGGAGCATTAACATCTTCAGCCCCTACACAAACCAAAGTAGTGCAGTTTTCTTATGAGGTTTGAAATGAAATATAATTTAATCTTTTAGGTAAAAAAAAGTCGAACTGATGATTATACTTGATGCGGTGTAGCTGTATGGGCACTCCCTACAGGTATCATTTATTCTCTTTGCCCTCTGGGAATATCTTTATTGATACAGCCACCTTTGGTCTGTTATTTTCTCCGATCTGGAGTTGTTACATTACTTAACTCTGCTGCTCTAATTGAAACAGAAAGGCTTTGATCCAGCAAATCACTTAAAATGAGTGGATAATTCATGTATATAAGTAGTAATTTCATTAAAGTGACTACTCGTATGTTTTGTTATACAGTTGCTCGAGTGCTTTCATAGATCAGGGGTCTAATTGCAAAACATTGTATTTGTTTTCCAAACAATTCCAAGTAGTGGTAATAAGAATAATCAGAACCTAAAAGCAACATAACCTAACTTACATATCCTGCATTTCCTTTTATTAAATTCTATTCTAAATAAGTCACAGGTCTGATTTTCAAGCACAGGTATCTAACCTTTATGCTGGTTCAGTGACTGTGCATCATCATAAACGTGTAAAGAATTAACCAGGTGACCGGTGGTTTGTATACTCAGTCGTTCAGACGGGTTTCTGCTGCGCGCAGGTCTGAAAACCTGTCCCTGGATCAGCAGTCACGGCTCTTGGTTGAGCAGATGCCTTCACCAAATATTTGTATTTACAAAACCGAGAAGTAAATGCAGGCAGGGAAAGCACCATTATACCTACTGGCAATATTTGTAAAACCTAAAGGGTACAGTTACTGCAGGCTGGTTTATTTTTAATGCTATATCCCATAGTGTACTGATAATAAACATACACATTGCATTAGCATAAAGTACACAAATAATAAAGCCCATGTGTTATACGTTTCTCACGGGTGGTTGTAGGTGTTCCTAATTTGGAAGTGCTGAAAATCATAGGCCACTTTTGAAAATTCTGCCTTGTCAGCTGTTGATCAGGGGATTCTCACTGCTGCACCCGTGTATGTGTGTGCGTGTGTGTACGTAAGTCGGTAGCAGTGAGCAATCCCTGCATGTGCTCCATCCTCAGCACCAGAGTGCATTTCCCTGCGTGCCCTTACCCCGCAGGGTACTGAGCGTTTTGCTATTGCCTTCAGTGGAACGGGGCCAAACAGCTGCGGAGCTGCACTGTGGCATCAACCAAATCGTATCCCCCGTTCCTCCCAGCTTCTTCTCGCTTTTCCTATTGTCCCTTTCCACATTTCTCTCTGCTCTGCTAACCCCAGTAGCAGCCAGGGACAATAGGACCCACCCCACGCCAGCTCTCGTGCCCTGCTCCTACCTGCTCACCACCTACGGAGAGTTCCTCCTGCAGAGCGTCTCCTCTTCCAGACCCCCCTCCTCTTCCTCCTCATCACAAGGAGATGAATAAATAGTCCAAAACATGATACATATTTGCTTAAATAAAGAGAAGTCCAGATGTGCGCGCTTAATCTTATGTGGAAGATGTCTAAAATATGTGTAAAAATGAGGCATGATTCGGGGACTTTTTGGGTAATATTCTGGGTGCTTTGCAGCGTGGGCTGCCCAAGGATTTGGTTACTGCTTAGCATACTGTGGCACCGGCAGAGTATAGATGAAGCTAGTGATAGTTATCCTTGTATAAACAGGCTTTCTGCCTTATAATATTGTGGCAGATAAATCTATAAGTGTTTTGGTCATTTACAGCAGATACAGCGTATTACGGCAGATCTTGAGCTCCTGGTGGAATACACGTAATTCCAAGTGTCAATCTAGAGATACTTGTGTTTCTATAAGGAATGAGCAGCCTTTCTTTTTTCTTCCTTTTTTTTTTTTTTAATCCCAATGCAAATGAAATCCTTATCCTTCACTTCAGAAAACGGCCGGAGCTTGCTAGCAGACTTGCACAAATTAAACATCTTTGAACAAAAATAGTAATAAAAATGTAATATTCTCACACGCACTTCTGTTGAAGTCTGCCGAAGCCACACTTGGCTTTAAACCCAAGGCTGAGTTTGTTCTGATTATTTCTTTCCATTTTCAAAGCTACTGATTAGCAAAAATTCATTGATAGATGATTCTGCATCTCTGCCAGTTGAGCTGCACAACGGGCAGCCCCCGCTGGGAGCCCGTGCTGGGCCCGGTGCCGCGGCCCCGCTGATGGGCAGGGCGGGCAGCGGCTGCGAGTCCGTCGGCGCGGGCGCCGTTCTCGTCTCATTTCGCGTCCTATTAGTGTTAAAGGTCAATGCAAGATGTAACCGATCGTTTCAAAGCGAGGAATATCAGCCGGTCGTGGAGCACTGCGTCTCCCCAGCCCTGTCGCGATGGGTTGTGCCACTGCAATTGCTTTAGTGGGGCAGGACATCGCTTCTATGCCATTAAGCCAAATTCTCCACGTAAGCGACTCCACTGAGCACCGCGCCTATCAAAAATTAAAACCATCTTTGCAGTGTACTCGGGGCTGAATAAGAGGTCGTGAAGGCAGTAGAAACAATGCCAGTGATTTCAGGGGCCTTTGGGTCAGGGCTCAGCTGAGGACGGGCACAAAAATGCAGCCATTATGAGCACGCCTGTAATTTTTTCAAATGATGCAGGAATAATTCTTGCAGAAAGAGAGAGAATTTGAAGGAGAGGGAGGAACAGCAATTTTCGTCCTGAATTGAGAAAATGAAAACTGTTGGGTATGTGTTGCTATCGCAGCAAAGTGTTTCTATCCAGGCTCAATGCTTCAGCATGTAAACAACTTCCATGGAAATCTGCAAAGTGACTGTGCGGAGCATCTGGGAAAATATTCATGATTTAAATGCATTAAGCAAAATGATAATGTTATTTGACTTTGGTTAATCAATAACAGAGGAGAAATGTAACACTTTAGTTTGATTAACCTTCTGCCATACAACACAAAGTCAATGAAATCAGAAATACTTTGTTCGTTTTTTTTAAATTTGCATAAATTATAGTGGGGTTTCATTTCTGGGAGTGTTTTTTTTTCCTATGCTTATCTGTATATTTTATCTGAAGTTTGTTTGTTGCTTTAGAACAACGCATTTCTCCACTGTAGACAAAATACACACTTTGTTCAGTTCCTTACTTGAGGTCAAATTCTCTTGAGGAGAACAAGTGTGGGTTGTGTAGCTGTCAAAAGAGGGTTTAGTGCTTGACCCTAAGAAGCATTCAAAGCCCAGATCTCTCTTTTTTATTGCTTTTCGTTTTCATTGTTTGTACTCTATACTTAAAAAGGGGCCTCTGCAGAGGGGAAAGCCCCCGCTTTGGTATTCACAACTGGCAGCCTTCTGCTGAAACACCTCAAAAACTTTTCACGGCAAGAATTTGGAAACCGCTGCTCTGTGTCAATGGCTGGTGCATAATCACAGCCGCGGCCGGAGGGGTTGGGGCAGGACGCGGTGGTACACGCGCCCGAGGGAGCCCAGGGAGGACTGGGTGGAGGCGGAGTCGGGGATTCAGGGCATGTGCCTAAACGCTCTTGCAATAAACAGAAAGTAGTGGAGGTATGTAAGCTGGGATGCCATGGAGCAGGAGCGTGAATGCAAAAGGGTAAGTTGCTGACTTGATGCAGTTTAGAGGCAGATACAGACAATAGCTGTTTAAGTGGATGCTCACTGAATAGTTGATGATACGGTTTTGTGTATCTGTGCTCAAACAGAAGTTGTCTTACATTTTCTACAGATGGTGTTTATATAGTGTACACAAACTCAGTGTTAGAAATAGCCATAAAAAAGCCTGAGGTTTTGTAGAATTATTCACAATTACTATTGTGCAATTGGAAAGTGTAAGTATTATATTACATTTTCTTTTGTAGAACTACAGTGCAATTATACTTGGTAATAGCTGTTAACAGTATGAGGTGCCTTATTTGTAAAAAATGCAAAATACTTGTAAGTATTCCTAACTGAACATGGGTTTTGGCGAACATACAAATGTAGTGAAGGTGGATTCCAGGTCCTTTCCGTCCTGCCTGGCAAGACTGTTGGCCTTATCTTTTTTATCTCGGGTAGTAACTCTCCGTTCTCCAGGGCCATTCCGAGGGAGCCGGGAGCACAAGAGGACCAAACAAACAGATGGACTGAGATAAGAGGAACCTGAGCAGCGGAGGAAGGTCACCTCTCTGGAGCGTTACACAGTTCTTGTGCGAGCCTGTCCGTGGCAGGGCCCCGGCTCTCACACCGGGCAATTTCGGGTGCTGCCAGGTGGGAGGGTGGGGACTTCCCTCTGCTGGTAAAGGCATGAAGCGAAAGAAATCTTGGGAAAAGGCAATGACTACATGTCTTCTCACCTATGTATCTTGGGATAGACTACATATACTACCTATTCTGGGATAATTTGCACCCTTAAGAAACCTTAACAAAGAGCAGTTGCTGCTGTACTTGGAGCAGAAACTCCAAATAATCATTCGTATGAGGAAGCACGGGTTTAATTACCCAGGTCTCCAGCCAACACCTGGGACCCAAGGGAATGCAAGGGTACACGAGCACTCTGTAGCAGCTTCTGGTTCAGCAAACCAGAAGCATTTCACATGGTACTGTCTCGACAGAGAACACGGGCAAATAAAAGTTGAATAAGTCAAGAAACCATTCAAAGAAGAAATAAAATAGATTTCAGCTTTTCTGAAAGTACCAAAAAAATGGAATTTTTTTTTCTCTCAAAATTATGGACTGCATGAGCTTTTATGTGCAGCAAAAATTGCCCCAGAATGGTATTTGTCGCTCATAATATCCAAGTGGGAATAACATGACAGGCTCGCAGAGTCCCTGCAGGGCGCAGGGCACGCATAGGCACTGCCCAAGCTATAGTCTGGAGGGTAAATGTTCTTTTCTGTTTGTTACCACTGCGGCAGCGCTCTCATTTTCAGGCAGCCTTGAGGCCACCCCATTAGTCCCTGAAGCCTCTTCTCAACCGCCAGCCGGTCCCCGCCAGGCAACGCCGATGGTAAAGTGGCTTTCAGAATCATCGTAGGAAGTCGCTGAGAGATGAGGGAACCCTCCCTGTGAAACGTAGCCCGCGGGCTCCTGCTGGCCCCGCTCTGGGTTAAGGGCATTGCGACCGCTGGCTCCTTCAGGCATGGGGAAATAGGAAGGCGCTTAGAGCTGCACCCGCTGCGCAGGTCCCCACTGAGCTGGGAGGTCATTTCAAGCTCCGCGCTGCTGATTTAAGGTGCTCCTGTAGGTCCTGCCCGAGCAGGGCGTTACAGGAAAGACAAACTTGTCTGAACTGGAAAGCTATGGCTGCTGTGCTGGTGCTCGAGGGTGCTGGTGGCCTCCAGGCCACTGCGGCGGCCACTGCGCGGGCTGCGGAGTGGGCATCGGCCACAGGCGCTGCCGGCAGCCCCAGCGGAGACTGGTGGCAAAGCACCGGACGGTGTGCCAGCTGAGAACCCCGCAGCGGTGCCCACAGAGAAGCAGAAAGAAACAAGCGATAGGCGGTGATTTGGTTTTGCCTTCAAACACCTTGAGGATGCAGAGCTACAGCCAGTACGAGTTTATTGGAAAGGACTAGTGGAATGGCCACGCAGAAAATGCTGTGTCTCCCCTGTAAGATTAAAAGCCTGGGGAGGAGAAGGAGGGACAGGAGAGAGATGATTTCCAGCCTGTAATCCCACACTTTTGAAAATGTGTATTTTCTGTTCCTGTTGAGCGAAGCATTAGCTTTTCAATTGCAACGTCCTGGGGTCAAGGATAGTTTGTTCTTGGGATGGTAGATACTGCAGGGTGGCACTGATCTGTCCAGTGGCCTCTGTACGCTACCGAAAAATAATGGCAACAAGGCAATGAGGAGAAAGGTGGGATGCGGTGTAATTGATTGGAGACGCCTACAAACAGAAAGCGGTTCCAGGGGGCTCACTGCCACCCCCCTGGCGGCGCAGTTTGGTTAGTGGGAAGAAGAGCGTTACTAAAGGCACGTTCAGCTGGATGGGTTTGTGACGGACATTGGGACTGGGACTGAGTATGGGACACTGACCCCTAATCGTACTTCAGCCCTTAGTCTACAGGGCAAAAGCATGGGTTCAAGCCCAGTGATACTCAGGTGACACTGATTTGGCATGTGGTTAGAAGTAAAAATCTGCTTAAATGTCAAAGATTTTAATTACAGAAAAATTATAAACACTAATGAAAGCCCCGATAAAATCAAACAAGTCTAAGTCTCCCCCAGGCACCAATGTCCTCTGCTGCCCTTTGAGCCTGGAGATAAGCTCATGATATCTGTGGCCTGCTAAGACACAGTTTCTGGTTGCCGGCGTCCTGACTCTACCTTGTTCCTCTTGGATTCAATGACTCTTAAGCACGTGCTTAAAGTTAAGCTCCTTATGAAGTATGTTCCTGAGTAGGAAACATAATTAAGATTTAAGAACAGTAGAAAAGCCTGTAACTGCTCATAATCCATCTCATCTTTCTCCAACCTTGGAAACAGAAATAATGAGAATTCCCAGAGGATTTATGTTTCACTTTTATTTTAGTTTTTGGTTCTGTTAAGGATTTCACTCTACGAAAGTGAAGTGAGAAGAAAAGTTTGTTAGAGAGGTTTTTGTTAAAACCGAAGCAGCAGATTAAATAGGGGACTTTATGAAAAGCTGATCCAGGTTGCTATTATTCTTGGTGATTAATTAAAGTCTGGGATGTTTAAGTGCTGATAACTGCATCTGTTTCTTTAAAACATCCTCCTGGGTTTCCTACGTGGAAAAGCACAGGGTGAGTGGCTGATCGTCAGCAGCTCAGGGCAAATATCGCTGCGACAGATTTTCTGGTCAGGTACTGAAAGAAACTGAGTCCTTGGAGCAGAGTAGATAGATTATTCCTCTGTGGATTAAACAGCACTTGAATAAAGATTCATTAACCCATTACAGTATCATATATGGCATTTCTGTCCTATGGTTTTAGTTTCGTGCCAGTGGGGTTTTAGCCATCACCTCTTGAAATCAATTGGAAAGCTCGCGATGGCTTCGGTGCTACTGGACCAAATCTTGACAGAGCAGCTTCAATACTTTTATTAAATAAAAGAATTATTATAAATCAGAGCTGTGCTTAAATGGCCGCTGTAAGTGAGGTGAAGGCCGTTTTCACTCAGATCCCAGTGCAGTCCTGTTTAGCTCTGCAGCACTGCGTGAACGATGGTGAGCAATACTGAGCTTGGGGAAAATTGAGGATATAGTTGGTGTTTGGAAGAGTTGACACCGTTTCCCCTTGAAGTATGATTTGATTACGTGAGTGCAGTATCTCACCTTCCACACCTAGGCAATTAAGCAGGTAGTCATTACAAAAAAAAGATGCTGCCTCCACCGTCCTGATATTTGGCCGCAAAGCAAAATATACGCTGCTGGGGTTTTTGTCTTCACATAGCAGTGGGATTAGATTCTCTTCCCTACTCCTTTTCCAAGTTTTGGTCCATTCACAGCTCTTTAAAGCAATACAGGTTTGCTTAAAAAAAAACCAACCCAGCAGCATAAACCAAAAACAACAGTGTTCATTGAAGTGTTTTGTACATCATAGCTGCTACTTACCATTTTTATTCATCTTGCGTTTATAGAGAAAGCCTGTCTTGATATCTTGAAGGCACTTTTAATGAGTACACATCATGAATTTTCCAACTGCTTTTAGACTGAAAATGATTTCCTTTCTATTTGACACAGAATCGTGTTATTTTACATTTTAAAAGGTACTTGCACACCTCCCCGGCACCTGGATTGTAAGTGATTATTGGCTATTGTAGTTTGAAAATGAAAGTCGGTAGATTTTACTTCAAGCCTGTTCAGCTAAATAAAAAAGTTAACTTCTGCTTAAAAAAAACCCAAAAAAAACACAACTGCCACATAGCTACTGTACTCTCAGCCAAAGACGTGCTCTGACGTATTCATGAAAAAGGTCAAATCCTGCACTCCGTGTCTGTAAAGCACCTCTACGGCCATCCCGCGGCTCTCGCAGAACGTGTAACCAAACTGTCAGGCTCCTGCTCTGTCAGGGTGCTCAATGTTTCTATGGGTTCAAAGGATGGGCAGGTCACACTGATCAAGGAAAACCCATTCAGGTTTATGACGCCATTTCTGGCTCGGGAAGGCCCCCAGATAAAACGTGTTGGAGACTGGGAGGCAAGCTGGGAACATACCATGTTGTGCGAGTCTTGTGCTTACCCTCATCCCACAGCAGCTGCGCTTGGACACTGGAGAACGGGCTGGGTAAACCTTCACTATGCCTATTTTTAGGTCTTATGTTTAAAGGACTAATTTTAAAACCACTGCAAAGGTTACTCCGGCTTTGGGAAGTTTCAGAATGGGGAAGGCAAAGCTGAGTTTCGTGAACAAATCTATAGGCAAAATCTGTGAAAATGGGAGGCTAAGAAAATGGGAAAATTTGCTATATTGAGTTGTTAGTCTCATCCAAGCCTTAAGCCTAATTGTTGAGCACTGAACAGTAACTGCTAATTTTCTTTTTTAACCAAACTGTAAGTAAATTAGGAGTTTTCTCTTATTTTGTTTTTCAAATGTTATTAAAATTGAGTACCACTTGGCTTTGACTTAACCCTGCTCTGCCGACCTGTCCGAGTAACTCGCCGTTTCGATGGGAACAGATGGAGGCTCCTGCCTGTAAGTGGCTGCTCTTTGATCACCGCTAATCGGATGACTTTACTGACCTTCACAATTCAGTGTAAGGAAATAGTGCATATTTTGGTCATAACCCTCTAAAACTTCAGTTTGCATTTAAAAATATTTTGAGTGAAGAGGAATAATGAACTTTCACTACCTACATTAAATAGGTAATTAAGAATATGAATATTAAGAAGCTCACTTTAAAGAGCTACTGATTGATTTGCTGCAAGTTACCGCGAGTAAGGTCTGCAAGGAGGAACACAGGTTTACAATTTAAAGATTGCAATTAAATCGTTTAGAATTTGTACCATTTCCCATTCTCGTTACATTTGCAGGAATAAAGGACTGCTGCCACACAGTTTAGCAACTACTAGGGTAAAAGAGATTTATCTTTTCTGTTAGTTATTTTGACGATCATACAGTCAATGCCAGAAAGCAGCCAAAAACCATTGTCATTTTTAATGTAGGTTGTTGACATGCTTTATTGTCTGGTCAAGCATGGCACAGAGCGGTAAGGACGCTGTCCCATGGATGGCGTGAAATGAAAATCTTGCTTCCACGGCTTAACAAAATGCAGCAAGAAATCTGCTGGCGAGCAGCACGCTTCCCACGGGGACCCCTGGAGAGGGCAAATCCTTCCAGCGTCGCAGGGGTGACTTAGTGAAGGGCTGCTGGTTTTCTGTGGTGTGGTTCTCCACACTTTGAGCACTTTTCAAGTGTTCCCGCCCCGAATCCAGTTGGGCGGGTTTGTCAGACCGCTAAGAGTGGCCTTTGAAAGGGTTCCTTGAAATGGGAGGCTGGGCAGGCTCCTGGCGGTTCTCGGGGCTGAGGCAATTTAGTGCTGGTGCCTGATGCCTAGGATCTAACACACAGTCTGCTCCGTGTTCATATTTAAGGACAAATTTGCAGACAGGGAGCAGAGAAATGACTTGTTTTTTAGCTAGCTATCACATATGGCTGTTCAGTTTTTGTGTGAGGTCTTTACAGAGAGATCTAAGGCTTGTTTTCCAAAACTCACCAGCAGAGAATATGATGGCAGTTCTTATTAGGAAACAAACACAGCTCTATTTATGCAGAAAAGCTGTCTGTTCGTTAATGATCTTACGTAGGTAATAGCTAGCAGTAGTGATGGTAATTCATTGCTTGGAACACATTTACCCAAAATACTTGTATTTATTTTCAGAGAAGATGACATATACTGACTTGTTCAATACAGATATAAAGAAATATCTGTTGTGTTTTACAGAACAACTGTCTTTATTCTCTCTTTTCCTTTGTCCCTTGAGCTTTAGAGTATGACTATTTAATTAAAGATTGAATGAGAGACCAAGTTTAATTTTTTCTAAACAATAAACTCCAACATATTCAACAATGTCTCATGCCTTCCTGGCATTTTGACGTACGCCTGCAGCAGAGAGTCTATTGAATTTGGTATGTGACTAAAATCTAACAAAGAACACTGTCTACTGAACTCTAAATCTGCTTGGTTAAATCACTCAATGTGCTGTACAAGTTGTACAGCTGAAACTGAAAATAAGCAGAGCCCTTACAAAACACAGCCAAGAAGAAGCTTAGCTAAAATTCTCAAGACACGACTTAGGAGCTTTGGGGTGGTTTCGACAGTAGAAAAGCCACTGAAATTGTCACTTTATAGGAATTCATCTTATTTCTTTTTCTTGTTACTTATTACTACTCCATTACTACTTAAATTAAAACTGGGAGAAATGTGATTGGTTGGATCCTTGCAACCAGTTGCTGCAATGATTGTCATTTGGGTAAATACATTATTACAGTAAGAACCCCGTCGGACTGGGACATGGAATTGGCTCAGCATTGACATCCATACAGTTAGACAATAAATCCTTCTTGTGCAGGATGTGAAGAAAAAAAAAAAAAACAAAAAAAGCCTTCTACTGAGAAATAAAAGTCCTCTTTTGCATCTCCAGTACATTTGTCTGTCAGACTGTACTCTACAGGAGAGACACTTCCATGTATTGGCACATTTTAAGAAATAAAAATAACAGTAAGACAGTACATTATCACATTTAAATAAAAAATAAAGAAAATAGGAGGCAACACCCACTGAACTTTGAGAGATCTATAAAGACTACATTTCATGCTAGGCAGGGCCTAGCGGAACGGGCAAAAGAAGATGAGAATACTCTTAGAAATCTGGTGAAATGCTGTTTGTTATAAATCCTGGGCTAAGGATTCATCTTTGGTCAAACTCTGTTGAAAGCAGTGATTGGAAATAGAAAGTGAGGATATTTATGAGCTGTTTAATACAATAATCTGAAGCCATGTTAAATCTAAATGACCTGTTCCACATGGAGATTGCACCCTGAATTATATCGGGGCAGTTATAATGAAAATAGCAGGTGTCCTATTGCTTTTTGGTTAATTACCATAGTTAATGAATGAAGCAATTTTTTTATTACAATTTAATTACCCAAGATTGCTCAGCTCACTTGCAGCATCTGTTTTTCTGCAAGGGCCTACTTTTGAACCCAATTTTTATACAAGTAGGTCATCTAGAGCACAAAGAGCTTGATCCAGCAGTGTGCATACGAACGTCTGTACCTGGCAGGACAGGAGATGAGCCCCAAGGTCAGGGCCTGCGTCCTCACATGTTTCAGGCTGGAACTAATGCCTCCACCACAGAGCTGAAGTCTTCCCACCTCCTCACTTTTTGCCGGAGCCGTGTTTCTCAGCACCATGTTTCTTTCCACCAATGAACATGACCACCAGCAGCAGAACGATGGAATTAATATAAATATGGTCTCCGGTGTCAGGCTGTGACTTCTGCACACGTGTAAAGTCAGTTGCCTTAAGGGTTGAAGAAAGAGTTCCTCTTGAGTACTTTCCCGGGATGGCTGTCCTGACCGCTCTTTCAGTTGTTGTAGCCCACCCAAAATGCTGGAGCAATACGATTAGCCTGAGTGCTCCCAGCCTGGTGGGACCTAGCCCAAACAGAAGGGACATAGCTCTTACAATTGGGATGTCGGGGTACCACAAGCGCGCTTGGCTGCACTGTGCAGCCTTGGCGTACTCATTGCAGAATATCCTTATGGCTCGCTGCGCAGTAAATACGTGGGGTACTGAGACGCACTCCTGCTACCAGAAGACATCAGCTCAATAAATGAATTATTGAGCAAAACTCTGGTCAGACTAGGTAATCACAGTGATCCCTTCTGGCCTTAAAATCTATTATCTTAATTCTCATTTACCCTAAGGCCATTTTACCCCCCTCTAGCAATATAAATGGACCTTAAGGTTTGAATATTTATATCCCCTTTGAGGTATCTTTATGTTGCCAGAGTGATGCCTCAGTAACCTTTGTGTGAATGAGAACGAGGAGCTTCGGGTCCCTCAATTGCCATGTTGGAAGTTGGCTCAGGGGCTGGAGTTTTGCTCGTTTCTGTGGTTTTCCTTGTTTGATCAATACATGTAGACTGTTTGGGAGTCCTTGTTTTAATATTTTATTAACATTGATTCGTGTAACTTTGCTTATGCCTTTTGTGCTGGGGATTGACTAATTAGTGACATAACCAACAGATCCACCTGCCTTTGGCAAAAGGCTCAAATCAAGGTGTACACGTTTCCCAGATGTGATGTGAAATAATACCAACCTGTGGAGAAGTGAAAAGAAACCAAAGAGTAAATGAAAAATAGCCTGGGCCATAAGCTTGAAAATGAGTCCTAATGGCCCACAGCTGGACAGCAGATCTCTCTGTAGTGTTGGTGAACCTCAGCTGGTGCAAATCTGCATTAAAACCTGCAGTAGAATGGCCCTGAAGAGGAACACATGCATGCACGCTCTAGTAGCAGCCTCATCTTTCTTGTGGTCTAAGCATGATCTAATAATAAACAAAAATTCATGGTGGGTGCTTGGATTAGATGAACATCTGCTCACTAATCTGTTTTTAAACTGCACAGTGGCTCTTCCCTGTAAGCTTTTCACTTGGATGAAAAGATAGTAAAGAAAAAAAAAAAAAAAAAACCAAACAAAAAGGGAAATTCAGATGCTCCAGATTCCTGCTGGATAAACACTGGCATTCAGCGCTCCCTGGAGCACAGCACACTGCTGCCTGCGCGGAGCCCTGCGCGCAGCTAACCTCGACCCAAATGCCTCCTACAGAGAGGGGCTCTTTTTGTTTCATTGGGTATTGAATGCAGCGTTACAAGCCATGACTTATGGCAGGAGAAAAGCAGACACCCGAGGACAGATTCCTCTGTTGCATAATTCCACGGCTGAGAAATGTGCCAGGGAATGCAGAACTACGACCAACACTTCTCCAGCTTTCCTTCTTGTTGTCTTCACGGCCCAGTAGAAAATTGTGACAGCTGTAAGTGAGGGAAAAATGGAGCTTTATTGCTTTCCAGACTAGTCAGATGGCCTTCAGCAAGTACTGTAAGAAGTGAGAACTGGTCCTCTTAACGGCTCTGTCACAAACCTGTGGACTTGCTCTGCATATCTATTACGATTGTTCTCCTAGTCCCAGAGTGCTCCCGGGGGTCTCCGGATGGCAAATGCCTCCAAGATCTTCCCACTTGCAAATCAGCAACCACAGCTACTCCCTGCAAGCGTCCAAACCATCGCTGTGCCTCCTCAGGGCGAGAACAGCGGAGTGGGACAAGCTAAGCTTAAAACTACATGTCTGGTAAAGCGCCGTTCATTTTCAACCCGACAGTGGATGGTGTTCAAAGTAAACAGCAGGGAATAACTTTTGTTGCTGTTGGGTTTGGGTTGGTTTCTTTTACTTTTGTTCTGAAATATGGGAAGTGCCAGCAGGTCCGTGCTAGGGTAAACCCCCGCGTACTCCAGCTGCTCCCTCTGCCCAGGACTGTTGGGGGCAGATGGTCGCAGCACGGTCTGGCCACCCCGGTTTGGAGACCGGTGCGGGATCCTGTGCTGACCCCGCTCGAAGCGGGGTGCAGGGCTCGGCAGACTGGGCGTATCGATCGCGGCAGCGCCCAGCCCTGTTGCACAAGTGCTTTAATGAGGCAAAAGGCTCCTTAGAGCTTATTGCTTTGGATTACACCGTGTCGCCTTCTGTTACACTGTGTGAAGCCCTAAGCTGGGCTGACACGGTGTAACTCGTGGGACCTTGATGTGGAATGACATTACATGATGCAGTGTGTGAGAAAATCAAAGTTTGTCTCTCCTGGCATGGGGTACTCCCTCCCCGTTTCCACAGTGGCGGCGCAGTCCGGCGTTCAGCGGGTGACCGGCAGGGTAGGTGTTTGGAAGAACTGGGATATTTTCATTAAGCAATTTCAAATCTCATTAACAAATTTTCATAAAGTGATAATGCAGTGGCAATATTAGCCTTATTAATCCAATATGAAAGTCACTCTCATAATAGAGAAAAGAGCCAATAAAAGCCTTTCCTTTTGTACAGGCTAACAGCACATGCACCAGAGTGTTCTTAATGAATGCAGAATTTTAATCTCCCCCAATCAGTTCAAAGCTTTGGAGTACAGTGAATTAATACCAACGGAAACAGTTCTAAAGGTTCATTTTTACCTTCATAACAACTGCTAATACTTGCTGAAATCAAGACTCATTTGGTTTAAAAAAAACCCCACAACTGAATAAAACCCCCAAAACTTTTCATTTAAGCCTGACGGGCAGAAGAGATTTGTGTTGTCTTATAGCTCCAGATAAAAGCAGCATCTAGAACTGCGTTGCAGTTGCTAGGACGACTACCCACTGCACACACACAGACGTGCTGACTGCAACAGGGAAATAAAACTGCCTGATGGATCAACTCAACCGTCAGCCTCAGTAACAAAATAAAATAGCAGGGCTATGGTGATTTCTGGACTACGCTCATACTTGGCCAATACTTGATCTGAAGAGAAAAAAAAATAGGGCTACCCATCTATTTCTAATTTCATCTTCAGATGTTAAACATTTTTGTAGGGAGATAAATTGCAATGTAAGTCCAAATGTTTATACGTTTTGCAAGCCACTGGCTCTCCTCTTGCTCAGCCATTTTGCTCATGGTATGAAATCTGTTTTGTAGACTGCACCATCTAAACCCCATCTGAAATCAGAAACCACGTCTTGCTGCGTGACTGATTGCAGGGGGTGGAAGGAATAGGTGCAGGGCAGCGCTCGCCCTTCTCCCATCTCCCATCTCCCAGCTGGTCCCGTCCTGGTGAGTCACAGCGAGAGGGACCGGCCTCCCAGCAAAGAGGTGACCTCCCTCTACCACAGCGTGCATGGTCACCCGTTCCCTGGTGGGGATTCAGGCTCATACCTGTGTCCTCTCCACATACCGAGCATCAGCTGGTGCGAGGCGCAGGCAGAGCTGTGCCAGGTCTGAGGTGGGGTCAGTAATTAATTCCAGCAGCAGTTACTGTTACAGATGAGGACTAGTTTATGCACAAAAAAGTTAATTAGGTGCTGGTTTCTCTTTACTATTGCATCAATTAGCGCGAGCACATAGTGGTTGGTAAGAAGATCAATAGGGTGGGGTTTTAATTACTTAGAGAACATTGTTTACATTATTTATCCCATGGTCAGTCAGGTGTTTTGTGTTTATAAAAGGGGCTTGGGCCTTACTGGGCTGCTGCTGCTGCAACCCCAGGGAGGCTGGTTACCCGCTCATTGTGCGAGGGATGCTGCTCGTGTGAGTAAGTGCCTTGCAGTTTTGTCAAGGGATGTAGATAACTGCTTCCTAGAAGTAATCAGTTTCTTTAGTTTCATACTGCATAAAGAGTTTCTAACTTTAAAGACTCTTTTCATGAATGGGAAAATATGAAATCAATTCCATTTATCTGAATGAATCTTTCAGCGAGCTCAGGGTTTAGTGTGGGGGCACTGCAGGCAAAATGTAACAAATGCAGTAGCAGAAAAATGATTAAAACATGATGAGCAAGGTTACAGAGATAAAAAATGAGAGGGAAAGATTTGGAAAAGTGAAAACAAGAAATCTGTGTGATACTAAAGGGTTTGTCTATTTTTCATGTTTACTTCTTCTGTGTTCATAATTTTTCAGTGCATCATCAATCACTGTCAATTTGAAAAAGTGCTGTACTTAGGGTCATTTATCCAGGGCTATTGGAGGCTAAAATTATGCAGTTTCAGTCAAATATACATGAATAAAGACTGTCATTTCTGATTAATGACATGTGACTTCAGTGTCTTACAGAATCATCTTGCCATCCAAGCTTTACAAAAAGGTTATTATGTAAGGCCTTTTCCATAATATATCTACTTTTCCTCTAAGAACCCTGCAGAAGCCATTTGGCTCACATTAAAATCAGTGCTGATATCCCTTATTATGCCGGTGGTAACTGCTCTGCAGATTTTTGAGATTGCCAGAATAAGTAAATTTTTGTGGGACTTGAAATTACACTACTGAGCATGGTTACCGAGCTTGTGGGTTTGGTGCTGCTTCGTAGTTTGCTTTTTATTTTAGTTGTAAGAGAAAGCCTAGTCTTTTATTGGAAAAAAAATATCCATTTGAAACACTAATCTCATGCAATGTATTCAAAAAAGCG
This sequence comes from Anarhynchus alexandrinus, assembly GCA_008711295.1. Lineage (NCBI taxonomy): Eukaryota > Metazoa > Chordata > Aves > Charadriiformes > Charadriidae > Anarhynchus > Anarhynchus alexandrinus. The sequence continues at coordinate 2,936,198 of VUYV01000062.1, read as the reverse complement.
CCACACGTGGCATTTCAGCATTAATTACTGTTTTTCATGATTCACCATTCCCCTGTGCATAATGCAGCCCTTACACGCTTTTGCTGAAGAAAGGAGAAAGAGTGAGAATTTAGAAACTTAAGGGCAGTGTCAGGGAAGGGGGGAAAGGGGAGAGCAGGGAAAGGAGGGGAGAGGCGCCCGTGCCAGGGGCTGCAGGAACTCCCCCATGGCCAGTTTGTGCATACATTGGTGCTGGTGGGGACAATCTCGTGGGTGCCTCTGGAGCAGCAGACCGCAGCGTGCCGTACGTTCTGTTACTGCCTCTCAGCTGCTTCTCACCCCTGTGAGTGGACTGCATACAGCAACCATCATACCTGCGTTCTCCTGGCAATGCTGTTTCTTCTCTCCAGGACAGAGCATCCCTCTCGCAGGAAAGCTTCCCTTTGAGGGGAAAGAGAGGGAACTTCTCTGCCGTTTCGCCTCCCATTGATTGTGGCAGGACAGAGTTGATGGTCTTGCCAGAGACCTTGGAGTCTCTGGGTACCCACAGAGGATGCTGCAGGGAAACCCCCTGCTGCTTCGTCACTGCGCGGGCTCCTCTCTTCAGCCCTTCCTGGTACCACCAGCAACATTAGTGGTTGCAGCCCTCCAAGGTGCCATTTCCACAGCAGATGTGATAGCGGTTAGGCTGCAGCTGTATTTATTAGCCATCATGACCTTTTTTGCCTGGCACTGTTGTTGGTAACAAGTGCTGCTCCATCAAAATACATAAGGGCTTCTCTGAAGTCTGGTTCTCACATAGAAACCTGGAATTCTTTTTCCTCTTCCCTGAATACCATGAGCAAGATGTGCTTCTCCACATGGGTGGCCATAAAACAGAGGAAAGTGATGAAGGAGTATCAGAGGAATTGGGGCGCCTGGTGAGAGTCCAGTTCCCCACAGAGCTGAGCAGACAGTAATGCAACTCCTACCCTGGGTCATCCTTTAAAATCAACTTTTACTCCCCCTGGTCCTTAGAGAAAAAGCCCAATGAGCAAATATTCCTGCCAAAAGCCCTTCCTGGGCCCTTTTTTTCCCTGTATACCCTACACGTAGGACTTGATACCAGCAAATTAGATGACCCTGGGTGCTATCTATTTGGGCTTGCATTTTATAAAAGAAGAATTTTCTGGTCTTGTCTTTTAAGCCTTTAGCAGCAAACCACAGCAAAGCTGCAGGGTGAGCTTTGCTGGGAGGAGGTGGGTTGTGCAGAAGGCTCCCGGGTCGGTTGCTGCCGGTGCCCCTCTCGTGGGCCCAGGACTCCACGGTGCTGCTGCTCGCTGACTGGGCTAAAACCCGCGCATAGCTCTGCGCCTCTCCGCGCACAGTAATAAAAACAGACTTGGGATAATCCGGTAGAAAGGCCTAACAGCCAGGTGAATAGATATTTATCATACCATGTCAGAACAGAGCTGTTGGTCCAGACTCTCCCCTTGGAACCCCCTAGTTTTACTACTTATTGCTCTTTTTTACTATGGCTTGTAAAACTGGAATTTGTAATTCATATGAATTCCATACAATGAATGAGAGGAATGGCAATAGCAAGAAGTATAAAAACTAACACATGGAAAATAATAAAAAAAAATAATCTTTCTCTAAGGCATATAATTTTTTTACATTCCTCGAGAAGATTAAGGTAGAATTTTGTGTTGCTGCATGGTGCACAACACATTTTACATTTCTACCTTTCTATTTTGTTTGTTCAGATTACTTTAACTTTGTTGGGAGCGCCCTTTGACCTAAACAGAAACACATTTTTCAGAATAAATGTTGAGACGCTCCTTGGGAACTGTATTTCCAGCCCCATGAGGTGCTGCTGCTGGTGGATGTGCTACAAGCTGAGCACTGTCCCTTGGGAAGTGAGTGATTCCTGGTCCATGACAAAAAAACGCATTCTGAGAAGCAAGCAGCTTTGGGGTGGGATGAGTTTGAAGCTCACAGCATCTCCAGGAGGCTCTGTTAGCTAATCTCTTAGTTGCTCTTTTGTTTCTAGATGTTTCTTTTGTAAAAGCCTTCTGTTCTGCTTCCTGCCATGTCTGAGAAGTTGCTGAGGTGCCACCTTCACTTCCCCCTCCCAACCCAACTGAAGGTTCAAGTATTATCCCTATATGTTGCAAATTTTGATCATTATGTAAATGGTCAAACAGACTAGATTTAAAGGTAACTTCTCTAAAACGAAGCACCATTTGTCTGAAAGTAAAATGTTATTTTTTTCCATTTCTTTTGTGTTTCTTGTTCATGGTACTGTTAGTAGAGAAAGACCCATGCGTTTGGCTGTGATAATTTCCACAGTGTTTAGTATTTAAGAGCTACAGACGTGGTCAATGAGCTAATTCAATAATCTCTCACCTTCTGCTAAGTGATGTGTTATGGGAATGTGTTTGTACAGGTCCTAAATGGCTGAAGGATGTCATGTCACAAAGCATTTTTCTGCTAGGACATAGCAGGCGCTCCAGGGGTGGGCATGCATTTTGAGAGATCCGCTGCGTAGCAACTGCTTTAAGACTTTGGATGCTGTCTCACTTAAATTTATGACTGTGTTTCTTGTGAATTAGCCTATGGGATGTACATAGAATCAAAATTTTTTAATATATGTGTATGTGTGTTACTGTCTGTGAAATGTGCTCACACCAACACACACACATATAATGTCTATGATATACATTAGCAGTCAGTTACTAGCAGTATTAATGGATAAATTTACCTAGTGCGAAAAAAAGGTAGTGTTCCAGATGTGAAGGTCTTGCTAGGAGAATAAATTACATGAAGGAGGAGAAAATAAGAACAAGAGGAAAAAAGCAAGATCACAAGCCAAAGGAAAAAGATTATGGGTGATCAATAGACAACAGCAGTAAGAGTAGTGAGGAATGAGCAAAACCTCCTATTTGCATTGCATAGTGCAACATTGTCCTGTTTTATGCTATTTTTTCTCTGCAAATCAAATGGTATCCAGAACCGTGGCATGATATAGTTGAAGCAGCTCTCATCCATTATATTTAAAGACCACAACACAGGGCATGTGTAATATAGGACTGTACATATTTCTTGTGGTTCTGATACTATTAAAGCTACTTAAGTGTCATGACGTGTTTATTTATGAGATCATCAAGGCCACTTAATAACTTTCTCTTGGTTACTTGTTTACATCTGTGTACTGCGGAGCCAGATTGTGCAGCCCACAGTCACATCAGCGAGCACTTACTCATGCAAGTTGTGCCACTGACATAAGGGTTTCACAATCTGGCCCATAATGTATCAAAATACATGAGGCCAAGATCTTATCACTTACAATCATGTAAATCTGGCTTTAATCCATTTAAGCTTCAAGTTAGGTGCCTAGATATAAATCAGTGAAATTCGTTGGCTTCAGTGTTTGATTCAGTGGAGCTACTCTGATTTACGCTGAGAAGATCAGGCCCATTAGATTTGCAATTTAGAAATGCATTTGCTCCACTGCATGTATAAACGTTAGGAGAGCTGAAATTAACATCACCACAAAAAAAGATTATTTTCAACACTGGCTATTCAAAATATCTCTTTGCACAGTATAAACAAAGAGAATTATGTCAGAGTTAGAAGCAAGAAGGTTTAAGAGTCACATATGTCTTAACCTTTACACTGGCTATGAGTACATCAGTTCCTACAAGATGAACTGCGTTATAAAGTAAATAGATCTGCTTTAAAAGAAAGGTCAGGACACATGTTCTGCTAAAATCTAATTTCAGTCTATTGCCCTATAACCTACTGCTCTCTGGAATACAACAGATATAATAGTAAAGAGCCTGCATTTAATTATCTATGATATAAAGCCTCCTTATCCTCCTGAGAATATTCACAAGCATAATAGAAGGTATGCTCAAAATATTGTATTTACTTCAGTATACACAGTGCATTCTTCCTGCTTGCTGGAAATATTATTCTAGCACCTCTTGTACCCCTAATCCAGTGTTATGTTACTTTTATGTCCTGAAAGACTAGATTGTTTTACTGGTCCAAGCAAACCGCGTTGCATACCGTTAGCTAGGGGTAGGTTCCTCTGAGAATATTAAGAGCAAGCTTTGCTCATCAGCCTTATGCATTAACTGTTTGCTGCTGCCTGTTTTTAAGATGAATTACATGAGGATTCAACAGCTTAATAATAACATTAATTTTGGCTGATACAAGCCAGAAGAACTTTCAAGTGAAGGGTACTTGCCACAATCTCAGTGTTAGCCTGGTGGAGAAACACCGAAAGATAATGTGTAGACTTAAATAAAAGAATAATGAAGATGGGCTTAGTCATGTTATAACTGATGTGCCACGCAGTCCTAAATCAACATGTCATTTAGAAAGGAGATAGATGGTAAGTTAGCTTTCAGTGGTGATCATTCAAGCACGTGCCTCAATATATTTAAACAATTTTCAGGAAACAAAAGAAAAACACCTGTTTAGGGCTTAGATCTGAATGAGGAAAATTTTGTCTCATGTTTGACACTGCATATATCATTGCAAACAGGCATGTAGAAAATATATTCTGAACAGATATCAGCTGGCCTAATTACTTGAATGAATTAGAGTAACCACCAAAATACAACAGCTGAGGATGAGGCCTGAACCAGCCACAGCAATCCATCTCTCTTGGGACCCAGGACCGACTGCCCTGGAGGATGCTTTGAAAGTAAATGCCCCCTGAGAATTAGCTTTTTAGCAGAGTTTAAGAGGTTTCTAATTTGATTTTTGCAGATGGGTAAGGATTGATTCCCTATAGTTTGAATCCAGAAAATGACCGAGCTGACTGCATTCATAGCGCACATTTCTGCCTTCGTTCCTCCATCCGTCACCAACTCCACTATCTTAAGATGATTGTTCGGTATGTAGGTGAATTAAAACTTCATATATTTATACATATACTTCCCTGGAGTCTTTTCCATGGGAGACAGCGACAGTCATTTAAGGTAGTATTCTGTCATCAGAATGAAACTCAACATTCCCACTGTCCAGAGTGTTCTGCAAAAAGGAAGAAAATTATGGAAAAGGAAAGGAGAAAAAAAAAAGAAAAAGAAGGAAAGGAAACAGGGTGGCTCCTAAAGCTGTCCCAGGAAAATGAACAGTCTGAATTCCTACGTCTGTGAGTAGCCTGGGAATCGGGTTGGAAATGCCTATGAAATTGTTACACAAAAAGATGTGACATTCTCTTTTCTTATGAAATGTCTTACTGTGTTATTGTCTTGTTGGAACATGCTGCTTTGGTAGAGTTTATGGTAGAAGCTCCCTGTAAGAAGCACATCAATTTTGGTATCATTGCACAGTTGACATTACATCCGTGAAGGCCCTCCTTGCTGCCAGCTCCCAGTAGCTGAAGCACATGGAAGGTCTTGCAAGAACCAGATGATTAAATGTTTTGCTGTAGGCTCTGCCAGGCATTGTATGGTGATGAGCTCGATAGCACTCTTTAAATCTTTCAAGGAAAAAAAATTTTAAAAAAATCACAAAATCGTAAATACTATGTCAACTGTTTCCGTCTTGCTGCTTCTTGATTTCCTGGCCTCATATCTCCAAAAGGCCTTCACACCTGGTGAAAAGCCACAGTGCAAAGTGAGTTACTGGGCCACTGGTAGGTGCAGATTTATTTTTTAATTTTTTTCCTGTGTTTCTTCCAGGGATCACCGCAGAGCCTACTTTCAGTCTGGGATTGCTCTAGCACGGCTCCTTTGTGGAGGAAAAAGGCTGTGACGACCCACTGGGGGGGCGGGGGTGTTCTGAGTGACCTCCCTCGTGGGCATTTCCTTGTCCTGTTTGGTAAGTGCCTAAAACTATTGCGATCTGGTGCACTTTAGAAGTATAAAAGATGCTGAGGCATGTGACTGTGCTGGTGAAGCTGGTTTAATCGTACCCAAAGGAGAACAATAAATTCCACCTAGAAGCAAGAAAAATGCCTCTAATTCTCCTTTAGGGAGCATCTATATAACTAACTTTCCTATTGCAGTGCGATGAGACCGAGCAGTCTCTGCAGAGACTCCTGGCTTTACTGTTTCAAGTTTTCTTAGAAAGCTTAATACTTCCACACAGGAGAGTTCCTTCTGGGGCATTAAAACACAGATCCCTAGGACCCCTCTTCCATTTCTTGCAAAATTAATGGTAATTACAAAGAATGATTAGCAGCTTCAGTGCTTATTAGTCTTACTTTTTTAAATTCTGAAACAAATGTTTTTTCTTCCACTGTAACTGATCATTTTAATTTCCCTTCTTTGTCTGTAATAAAAATTGACGTTAAAGGATGCCTGAGGCAGTGTAATGAGAAAATGAAATTAGTTTTTCAGTTGGCTGGTCAAAAGCATTTTATACACGATAATAAACAGTTTATTTTACTCTTTTGCTTATGACATAATAAATGATAAAAACATTTTCTTGAAATAGATAGTGCCCACTATGCTACTGAGAGCTCAAACCAGGATCTTTTCCATTCACGGGGTCACGTACCAACTCTGAGGAATGTTTGCCTTCTTGGTTTGCTCTTCTTAGCCTTTTTTTTTTTGTTTGTGTGCAATAGTGGATCTCCACACTGAGCATGACCAAAAATGTAGGGCTTTTTTCTTCCTTCTTGAAGACACCTCTGAGAAATGCAGGGTCAATGACACTGTGTCACCCAGGAGTAAACCTGTGTCAAGGCAATTCTGAAGAGTGGCTCAAATTTTATATATTATCCTGAAAGGTGAGCCAAGCCTCGTATTTAAACCAAATTGCGCTGTTTCGTTTGCAAGCCGTTGAGCAACAGAGGGAGCCAGAGCAGGAGCACCCACTGCACTGGGTCAGCCCGTTTCTTCCTCTCTGTCTTTACATTTCAGGAGGGGGCAAACTGGGGTTGTTGATGGTTTGCATAAATTCTTGGTTGTCAAACTAACCGCAGATTTCTGAGGCCATACTGAGAGTGTTTGCAGGTAAGGGGAAGAAGAGGTTCAGAGAGTTGTTCAGGGTTTGGTGGAAGTCTGTGAGCACGTTGAGATTTATCCCGTCGCAGTTACCTACCCCGGCATCCATGTTTTGTGTGAAGTGTAAAAGCCTTTCCTTCGCAGAAGCTCTTTCTGAAGTGAACATATGAGATGCCTTGAATTGTTTAGATTGGTTCAGATTGATTATAGCGGCTTCTTCAAAGCAAGAAATCAAGATAGGCTAGTGGTGAGGTGAACACATAACATATTGATAAATGTAGTTACATATATGAGCCGGGGAAGAAAAAGAGAGAAAAAGCTGGGTTTCTTACACATGATTCTTACAGTTCTTGACAGCTTGAACTCCCACATGCTTGAATAGTTCAATACTGGATTAGTGTGATGCCTGCTTGGCGGATCCTGTGGGGCATAGACTCAGCAAGAAACACATCATTCAGGATTTTGGGGACAGCTTGTAAACTGTCCAACGCTACTGGCAATCCCACTCCAATCAAAGTCAGACTTGAAGATGGAACAAGTGGGGGGAAAAAGAGAAGCTCTCTTATTTATGCTCCCGTAATTTATGTTCTGAATTGCGATTAGTCCATTTCCGTAGGATAGCGCCAAGGAAAGATTTATTTGTAAGCTAATATGAACTGTAGTGAGCAAGCTAGAGCATGCCTAATTACAAAAGCAAGAACGAAAAGCAGAATGGACATGTAAGGACTGAACTGAAATCCTGATTATTTATTTATTTTCACTCAAACCCATGACAAAACTGCAAATCCAGGGGGTTAGCTGTTAACATCAGGGCCTGATTTTTTTCTGTGTTTAGGGAAATGGAAAATGCTCACTGAAGTACAAGCAAAGCTTGTTTGTAAATAGTAAGCTATTGTGTTGAATTATACTCTTGGTGAAAAAAAACACCATTAGTGAAAAAAATATCAAAACCTTGGGGATCTTAACAACTGCACCAATAATATTAATATCCCATTAATGTGTTAATAGCACCACTTTTATTACATGCTAAGCTAGTTTTCACTAGAATAATCAAGATTTAAGGACAAAGAACCTGTTTTTGTATTCCTACTCATATGCGCTTTCCCATTGACACTGCTAGGAGTGTCCATGAAAGCGAAGACTGCATTTTTGGTAAGACTAGCCTAAGGTAAGACATGCTGCATCTATGCAATCAGTGAAAATCTTAAAATAAAATGTAGGTATGGGTATGTATTAGGAATAGCGACCTGATACTACAGTGTTCATGAAGCCATCAAACAAACCCAAGTCATAATGCAATAGGTGGAAAATGACCATCAAGATTCAAAATAAACAATGGCATAAGTTTATGTTGGAAAGACTCCTCAAGTGGTCACCTGCTCCAGTTCCTGAGGGCATACCCTCGGGAACTGGACCAGACTGTACCAACGTGTTTTTTTTCTGACAGATGTTTTGAATCTGTCCTCAAAAACCTCAGCAGGGAGAGCTGTTGCATCTTCCACTCCACAAGGGGCGGCCCAGAGTCTCTGCTGCAGAGACAGCCCAGTGCTCCTCATCATAACCATCACATGTGATTCCTGTCCTCTGTGCCAATGCCTTCTACAAGCTTTTGAAGACTACTGCCAATCTCCCCTCAGTGTCCTCCCCCACCTCCGTTCTGCTAAACCGTGCAAGTTTAGTTCAATTTTTATTCTCGAAGGGAGTGGAATGCAAACCCAGCTGAGGTCACACTTCCCAGCAGGATGTTATAAAGATAATTAAACAGCAGAAATTATTAGCAAAGAATACGGTAATCTGTCCATTCTCTAATGGCATTAAATCACAGTGTATCTGCTGGTACAAATGCAAACTACTTGGATGGATTATTGGGTGAGAATCAGTGGCCTCTGTTCTGCTGACAATTACAAAGCTTGTTTGGAAACATTAGCTGCAGATATTTCACAACTTTTAGGAAGCAGCTTACTTGCTATCCAGATAACTGTGTCACTCTTCATATATGAGTACGTGAGGAAGCCCCAGGAACATGAAGAGAAATGTGACCCTTGCATCCGAGGTCCATGTTCCCTGCGGAATAACAGATACTCCAGTTTTCAACGTGTCCCTGCTGGGATGGGGCTGTGCAGAGTCTCACTGTAGCCGCACTTCCCCAGTTCTAAATCCAAACCCGAAAGGGTATTTCCTTGTCTCGGGCCCAGCACAGACCTAGAGATGGTGCAGGAAGGCAGGAATATGAAATTTCAAATCAAGCTAATGCAGAGTGTCAGACCAGTTACCTAACTTATACCTTGAAATTTACTCCATCAAATTACAAATGGATTATCTTTTGTCTTTCCAGATAGATTTCCTGAGAGCGATCTAATTTTGGAGGTGGCAAATTCTGCCTCTTAAATTTTCAAGGTTACATAATTATCCAGGAATTTCCTTCAGATACCCAGAAAGCATTTTAGCAAACACGAATGTTGTGGCAGCAATAGTAAACTTGAACCTGTATAGAGCTATAATTAAAATAGGGATTGTTCCACGGATATTCCAGTTCTTTTTTTCTCCAGTGGTGAAAATTGAGTGAATTTCTGAAAAAAAACATCATTCATGCTATGTGTTCCTTGCTTTTATAAGACCTTAAATAAACTCTAAATTCCTGGAGGTTTTTTTTTTCTACACAAAAAATGCAGCTGTTTCCTAACAAATTTTCTTGAAAATGATCAAATTATGTTAGCTAAAATAACATATAGCTCTTCTTATCATTAGATATGAGAATTTAATTTCATAGATATTATTCCTAAAATATTTTATTTAATTCGAGTGTTTGTCATAAGTTAGATGATAAATTGAGTTAAGAATTTCACCTGGCTGCCCCGTCATGCGGTGTGCAGAAGAGGTCATGATATCTTCCACATATCTCTGACTTTCAATAATTTTCCAGGAAGCCCAAGGACAAGCAGAGTGACCTCCCTTTTATTTTAAACCTCAATTATAGAAAATAGAAATGCGTGAGGAACAAATCAAACTGGTTTTGGAGAGGAAGCAACCGCTTTGTGGCACTCAGTCTTGCTTCTCCCCTTTCCGGCTCAGCCCCCACTCGTGCGGTGTGTCCATATGGATGAGGTTTATGGGTATATATGCTCTTCTAACATATCCAAATATTTATCTTGTGCATTTCAGTACAACATCATTAATTTTACTAACCTCCCATTCTGAGTAAGTGCCAGCTGTCTGTGGGTTTCCGAGGCTCTCGGATCTGGTAAGTGAGCTCTTGTGTTAGCACTGTGACGGTCAAAGGTCCGTGTCAGGTCAGGACCTCTGCTCTGTGGGAGAGATAAACTGATTTAAAACTACCAGAGGAAACAAGTAAAGGGAAAAATGGAATTTATAAAGCTTATGAAATGTCATGAGACGTGTTGCAGCCTTTCGGACAAATGCTGAATGCAGTTAACCTGGAGGAAAAAAGGGGGAGATCAAAAGATCACCTGCTACTAGAAAAAGACCTGGTGCTAAGGATGAGCGGGACATAATAAGATCTTTTTTAGCTGTGTCAGCAACAATGCTCCGATTTCCTTGTGAGGCTGAAAAGTTATAATTAGGAACATTATTTTTTTTTTCCTCTACAGATTCAGCTTGTGAGCTTTACTTAGTACAATAAAAAAATCCAGAGAAACAAAACCATCATATTTAATTGGAGTTCACAGTATAACATTTGTTAATATTTGTCTATTTTTGGTTAAGTGGATAAATCACATAACTATTAAATATGCAAGATATAAACCGCAGTCAATTAAATGATAGCAAAGGTACTGTGGCAGACCTGATTAAATTGGTGCGCTATTAAGATTATATACACAACATCCGTGGAGCAACATCTCGGATATGTGCTGTGAAACTGAAAAAGAAGTTTGCCGGAGTCCCGGCTACCCAGGTGTGGGTCCCATGCGTTGGATACAAACCCTGAACCTTCGGACTGCCTGCCCTGAGCAAGTCCTGCAAGTTGTCCCACCTACCGACAAAGGCGATCTGCATCTTCTCGTGTTTATTTGTACCAGCTGCCACGAAGAGAAACAGCAGGAGACCCAGGCGGAAGGTGCTTAGGTGCACTTATTCCCCTTTCCTCATCAACGCTGGTGCCCCTGGGGAGGCTCTCACTGGAGTCAGGAGAAAGGCGACAAGCTTTGAAATTGGTGCTCGCCGCGTTTCGGAGCAAGAGTTAGCCCTGGACGTTCAGGGTCACAAGCCCGAGCACCACCTCATCTCTTCTCCATTTTCCCAAATAGGAAGCGCTCACCATTGAAGTTCAAATGTAACTTCTAAAATCTTTAATCAAATCCTGTAGTTAAGATTCAATGGAAAGATTCGTGCTGGAAATAGGGTTATTTTCCAGCTGTCAAATCTGACACTAATATTAAATATGTGACAGCAGAATTAGTATTATCTCTTCTCAAATTCTTTTCCTAAGACTTCTTGATGCAAACAAGTGAAGGTATTAGGGAAAAGTAAACTAGTTAGGAAAATGTAACTAAATCAAGGACCAATTTAGAACCAAATTAGAAATAAATTTATTGTATACATCATAATAATAAATGTCTACCACCTTTTTCAGTTTTGCATTTTGAGACGTCGGTTAAAATTGACAGGAAGAATTATAATGTAGTAAATCATTCTCATGGGGTTTCCATCCACCCAAAAAAATGGATCAAAATAAGATCATTCATTTTCTTTGTCTTTTCCTAATAAAATTTTACATATTTGGATTAGTAGGAGACTGATTCTGCAAAACCTAAACTAAATAAAATCTAAAGGAAATGCTTGTGTTTGAGATTTCACCAGTCTCAGCGAAATCAATGGTGGTTCAATCTTCAAGCGTTCTCTGAGATGTTTTAAGACAGTATTATAAACTTTGCAGAATTTTTTTCTGAATGAACACAAAAGATCTCGATTTGGTCTTTTGCTCTTCTGTAAGATATTTGCTGAGGAACAGAACTGCTGGGAAATACAGCCCAAGAACTGCATAACTCACCGTTCCTAAAGCAGATACAAGTTTCACAGTCGCAGCGTCTCCCCAGGTACCCCATGCATGGATGGCTTTTGTTTCTGCTCTGCCAGCCTTTCCAGCATATACAAAGTAGAATTGCATTATCTTGGCACTTCCTATTTTAATTTCTGCATGGCTAGATTGCTTTCCTCCTCCATTTTTGTTAAGAAGGGCGGGAATGGTGCAGAGTTTTGCTGAGCTTGGCCAGGAGATGTATCTTGCCTATCAAGAAAATCAGGCAAAAGCCCGATCGGACAAGTGTGCACCTTTGCCATCTTGCTCTGCTCTTGCAGCGCTGGCTCCTTTGTCAGGGGTAATAACATCAGGGAGATGACCTTGCGAGGTAAACCACACATTTATTTAGTCTCTAAGCTCTGCTAGCGTGTTGGTTGAAGTATGATCTTTGTCAAGCCCGGAGATGTAATTACCCTGAGAGTTAATGCTAATTGGTTTATTGAGTTTAATTGGATATCATTAAAAATACTGTCTTCTTATGCAGAAACTAAAACAATATTCTTCTACAGGAAAAAGGATGATTCTTACTTTATCATTTGTACATAACCTTAATTTTCCAATGTTTTTTCACAACAAATTTTGGGTGAACAAGGTCCACCACTGAGGACATTTTATTTTTGGTCCTGTCTACTACTCTCAACCTTCCCCAAAGTTTTGGATGAAGAACTTGATAAAATGTTTGATGATATCACTAAGGTTAATTACAATTTCGGCTATGGCAAGAGACATGCTGTAAATGATTTAAAGAATAATAAAACTATAGAGGTCAAAAGAGCTGATAAAGGAGTTTTCAGTCGTCATAATGAATGATGAGTTGGAATAATTAGACAGTTTTAGTGACGATTATCAGAAATTAACATGTGATCTCACTAAAGAGTTTCCACTGCTCTTAGGTGGGATTACTGATCAGGTTTTGAAAAAGGGGCATCTTAAAATTAATAAGGATATTTTTTGACATTGCTAGGACTGCAACTCTGTATGGTATATATTATTTCAGGACAGAGAAGTTTAGATGGTCCTAGATGAAGATGGAGGTAGAGTTTTGGTTTTGGATGTGGAAAGTAGGAAAATGACAATATTTGGGCTTGTTTATTTGCAATTAAGATATATTAAAACAGCATAATCCTTTTTTGGGGGTCACAGGAAAAAAAAANAAAAAAAAAAAAAAAATAATTTCCCAAAACAACAGGAAAATCTTGGACATAAGGTCGGTTAGACAGCTGTGTTGTGGCTGGGGAAATGAAATGTTGGGGAACTGTCCACAAAGTCCAAGTCTTTTGTGTCACTTAGAAAGACATCAAAAAATAACCCATATTTTGTTCCGATTAATAGCGATGGAGTGATCTGGACTTCCCTCTATTTATTTCATTTTAGATGTGATAGGTCTTGACCAGAGTCCTAAAACCCACTGTTTGGCTAATAATGTACACCTGGTTGCAATGGGGAGGACACCAGTAGCTTCTCTTTGAATGTTGGCTAAACCCCAACACAGGTCATTCTGATTTCAAGTCATCTTCAGCACTTTTGCAAGTAAAATTTTGCAGAATTGGGTCCGAATACAGTAGCACATAGAAGATGGAGTATATTGAGCTTCCCCGTTATTCAGGATATATGATGCTGTAGCAGAATAAAGATAAGGATCACAGAGTGTAAATCCTTTATAGAACTTAATTTAAGCTTTCTACTCAATATTAAAAATGTATTAGTATTTCATTCCACTCTAAGGCCTGTTTAGCTGGTTCCCTTTAGTGTCTCTGACTTGTGGTTACTAAGGCAACTCTGGCATTGGAGGGAGGAATACAACAAAAATATTTGTTATTTAAAGGCATTTGGTATTCAAAGATTTTTTTTTATACTTAAGATACTTATTGCATTTTCATTATAAAACTTTTAAAAATTTAGTTATACAAAATATGATAAATTCTGAATACTTTTTTATTTAATTATTAAACATTTTTTTTCTCTCAGATATGTGGGACAAAGAGAATCCATATAAGTATAAGCCAATATTTAATAGAAGAATTTAACATTAATTTTAAAAGCATTTGTGTGGGAACGGCTTTACTTCTTATCCACTTCACCAGCCATACATAAACCTCCATCCTAAGACAAACGCTGGTATAACTGCCTTTTATCAGGTCATCGGGATTAGAGGCAGACAAAGCCCAGGCTGCTGAGCTGCTCAATCAGATTTTTGCAGGTGGGCCCAATAGGGTGGCCACTGAAGCCAGCTGAGTCTTATTTTGACTTTAGCTAAGTGTGGCTGATGGGAAGTTATAAAGAAGTTCCTTGTGAAGCAGCAGTAAGCGTTTTGCCGTTAAGCTTGTTTTCCCATTTTCTAGCTGGAAGTTGGAAGGATTTGAAACTCATCCGGGGATTTGAAACTTCAGCAGTTTCTCTCCCTCTGATATACTTCAACCAGGCAAAGAAAATTTTCAGGCTGTATTATGACCTTAATTCCTCCATATAACCCATTATCTGCTCATTATTGAGCTGTAATAAACATGGACTCCTTCAAGGACTTTTTTTCTCCCCAAATCACTTTAAGAATGAATGCTAGCGATATTGAATCAACGGCATATTGTCAAATGGAATCATTTCAGGGTAAGCAGAGTTTTCTTTGAATTATGGCTGGCATCCTGGGGAGATGGGTGTAATCTAAAAAAAAAAAAAAAAAAGCAAGGCTGGAGTTTATATCCAGGGCTGAGCTTAAAGGGGGTTCCCATCAGTCATTAACTCTGGTTTTTTGTACGTATCTTGTGGCGAAAGTGGACGTAACAGCACTGAATGATTTCCTGGACAATACGTCGTATGATAAATCAGATTACGCAAATTAAGTGGCTATGTATGACCAGCAGCAGCAAAGAAGTTACATAAATAAACAAAAGTTAATTAAAATGTTAGCAAATATAAATAATCCAGGGTTAGTGAACATTGTTTCATTTTAAATTAATAAATATGCAAAGGTAATGTTTATAATTAAAGCTATAATTTATCTTCATGCTCTGCTTGTTTAATAACAGTGGTAACATAATGTTACATGCAGAAATGTAGTAATAGATTTGTTTAGCACTGACATTATAAACAAATGTCTCAGTCTATTTATTCTAAGTTATGATACAGATTCTTTTCACATGCATCTGATGGCCTTTAAACCATTTAAAATGAACTACATTAATGTAATCTAATCTTGATACTGAACATAACATTTCAGTTTGAATTATCCAGAATCCATGATCCATTTTATTACTCACAAAGCACTTTATACATTTATGATAATGGCAAACCTTGCTCTGTTATTTAAATCCCATTTCAGATGGGATTTTTTTTTATTATTTTATTTTTTAAAACATTTTTGGTAGTAAAATACAAATAAAGAAAAGTCAATGCTCAGTAAGCCCTTTAACAAAGCAAACAATTCAGCTTTTTATGACATTAGCAAATAATAAAGAAAAGATCTGACATTTACACTTGATGAAATTTTATGCTATAACAGAGATGAAGAAAATGGAATGGAAATCACACATGATAAAACCTGTTCAGGAAATTCAGACGGGTCTTAAAAATACCCATTGCTAAATATTTTGGGAGTTCTCTTACTTTATTGAGGTCCGTATTTTACTGGAAAAATCTGGCCTTAAAAGTAAGTTCTTCAACACATGCAAATACTCTATTTAGTTGGAGTCATTCTGGTAAAATAATAATGAGGGACTTCAGGGGATTTATTCATGTAAGGAAAAAGGCAATGTAACATGGTATAGAAATATTCAAATAGAGGTTTGTAGGAATTAGAATTGATTTGATATAGTAGTCACGAGAAATGGATTTAGTTTTCCTGAAAACTTCTGGTAAATGTTCTTGGAATTTGCATTTAATCAACTTGATTTTGAATTCTTAGTGTCTTATATTTATAGTTGGTCTAGATTTTCAACTCGTGTGCCCATGGCTGTATTGTCTGGTGTGAGAATATTACACGTGATGCTGGGAGCAGTTATGCGTGTTAACTTATTGCAGTGAAATTTATTTACAGTTAATTCCCCCTTTTCCATCGATGAGATAACTCGTGTATAAATATAGCCCGCACAAGACCTAAACCCGAGGTGAGCAGCTACTAGCACCTTCCTTTAAATAATAAACTAAATTGATTAAGCATCAGATTTATTTGCCTAGACGTTGAAAGCACAGTTCTAAAGCTGGCTTTCCTCACCTACTTTGTGAGCGTCACGATGACACAGAGCCGCAGGATCAGGTACCCAGTGCCCTGCATATTAAGGGAGGATGGCTGCTGTAGCCCAGTCTCATGAATCAGAGCTTATCTGATCAACTCACCGGTCTAAAACAAAAAAAAAGACAATAAAACATATTCAGTGGCTGAATACTAAAGAAAAAATTAAAAGAATATTCTGGATTTTATGGGCTTGCTTTACTTCTGATATGTCACAAAAATCACCTCCACAGTAATGGTGTGCGCATAAGGCCATTATTAATAAATTGCCTTTTTAAGAAAGTGTTTTTAGAATGATGTCATTCACTCCTGCGGGAAAGTTTCTCTTTTGAAAACTTCACCTTCAATGTCATACCCAGCAGAACTTAGTCCTTAATAGAAATGATGCATGAATATTTATTTTCTCTTTGTATCTGCATATTAGCAAGGGATTTCAGCATGGACATAAAAGACTGAAATACATCTGATGTTATAAGGAAAAAAAAAAAGAAAATCCTCCTCACAAAGCTAAATCTACTCTAAAAGTGTTTCATTATACTACAATACTAACAAATGAGCAAGAAATCTAGTGAAGCATGGAATGTATAGAATTTCACAAAGCTGTAATGAGTAAGTAAATAGGTTATAAACAGGTAAATGAGATGGTGTTTAAGAAAATGATGTACAAGAAAGTAACGGAGGCAGAAGTGTCGGAGGTTGTGTGATTCACGTGGTGGCCCTCACTGAGATTTTGGTGGCTTGGCTATCGTGTCCCTGTGAGGGTTTTGAGACATGCACACCATGATCGGCCAAGAAGAGCCACTGGATTTAACCACAGAGGAGAATTAGGAGCCAGGAGCTCCTTGCTCTTAATTTTCAGTCCCGAGACTGGCTGCTTTAGTTGTGGTGGACAACTTATAACTGCCCAGAGGCATTTTCCTTGTTGCAAGGGTGAAGTTTGTGACAGGTTATTTAATTATCTTTAAAGAGAGTGGATGGTATTGTTTGACTGATGACGATTAAACATCTTCAAAGCGAGGCATGCATTTGGTGCAACTTTTCATTGTCATTATTAGGACAGAGCAAGAGAACATTTAGACCGCTATTTTTCAGATGTTTCGTTATGAAAAAAGGAAGGCCTCCTAAAAGGTTACTTTAAATACTATATATAAGGACAAAAAAGAAGAGACTATTTCTACAAGAAGTTAAACAGCAGATTTCAGCTGTATCATTCTCTTTAAATGATCTTTTATAACAGGAGACAAAACAAGAAAGGTACCCTCAGAAGTGGTACCACACTATTTTCATGTTGATTGCAATAAGTGCTGAGAGTAGAGTGTATTCTCTGTAAAATCAATGTCGGGGTGGGGTGTTGGGGGGGTGAAGCAGCACAAAGATGTTGGGATTTATCCCTTAAGTGCCTCTCTGGGAACAAAGCTGTGGCTGGCAAGGGAAGGAGCAGAGGCCGGGAGGACAGAGGTGGACAATAGAAAGGCTATCACGGGGTGAAAGGGGTAACACAACAGGAAGAGCATCAGGAGGGAACATCTTCATTAATTTTATCATGTATTTACTTTCCTAAATCTTCTTGTGTGTTCACTCAACCTTGATCCCATTCTGTGATATCCTTGCAGATTTATAGTAAACATCTCCCTTCAGGATAGTGAAAAAGAGATAAGCCTGAACTGTAAAGGAAGAGGAAAAAAAAAACCAAAACCCAACCGAAAAAATAACCACCCAAAACAAAGGGAAAAAAGGAGCGCTTGGTACAAAGCTATCATCACTGGTACTGTCTGATAGCACCTGAAACTGATAGTCACACAACCCAGATACAATATAACCAAATTACTCCAGTGCTCTTTCACTAGAGAAATCTTTTTCCCTTTCTTCTTCAGAAAAACCTTTCCTCGGAATAATTATTAAGGCAGGCCTAGGGAACTGTGTTCATTTCAGAGCTTTCATTTTTAGAAAGACTGTTTAATATTTATATAAAGCTCATGTTAAGTTTATGCACCTGTCAAAATACTAAATTATACGATAGTGATTGCAAAATGAGCTATTTATCAGACAGATGTCTCTACCAAACCTGGAGTACATAGATATGGAGGGGCAGATCCCCTCCCGCTCCAGGGTGACGGTGTTTTATTTACGACAACCCGCCGGGGGGGGATGTGTTTAACCCTGCCGGCTCCCGGAGCTGCGTGGGGTGAATGAGCTCTGCCAAAGAATGCCCTTTGCACCACAGGAGATATAACACTAGTAACTTTTTCTTAACTAAAGCCTTGTGAAGCACAAGTAACTATTCTGGGGTAGAGCTTACCTTCACGTTTCCTGCAGTGTTGTTCAAAATTTGCCTTCTTGTGGTGTCGGGTGGCTTCTTTCTCCAGCTGTGGCCTTAGGAGTGAGAAAATAATGTGAGGATACATTTTAAGCGGAAGACAGATGTTCTCATGAAATAATTCTATAATCAACAGCACTGTAGAATAATGCTTAGAGGTGTTAAAGTCTGACCTGGAGCAGCTGTAAATTGTGCCTGAAATGCGCTGCGTGTTACTGCCGGGAAGAGGTCAGGGTGTCGGGAGCCCGAGCGAAGGGGCAGAGCCCGAGGGAAAGGGAGGATGGAGAGGCGACAAGTTGAGTGAGGCAGGGCATTGGTGATACCACAACCCCCGGGAAGTTTAAGTAGTTTGCTATAACTTTCTCCAGATGTGGCTGATGTTGTGCCTTGCATTTGCTGGGTATAGGCATCTGCCTCGGAGCCACCGAGGCTGCCCGCGCCTCTGAGCTGCGCCACTGAGAGGTGTACAGTGCGGCGTCTTAGTTTCCTCTTTAATGAACAGCTCCACTGCATCAGAAACCCCTGCATGTACAAACCTGGGTATATATTAAAAAACAAGAACGTTGGCGCTGGACCTTGGATCTGGCATTTGGGAAAGGCAGCACCTTTCCTCCAGCAGGCCAGGCTGCTTTCACAGCATCTCAAAGAAAAATTCAATGTCTTTATGTCCAAACTAATCTTGTGCTGCTTTTTTTTTTTTAAAAAAAAAAGTATTTATTTATGAAGAATAAGCTGCATGGGCTTCACTCTGCTTTGGAGAGAAATTCTTTGTAAATACAACTAAGACTCTCTAATCCCTGTCATAATAAACTCCACTGATCTGAACAGGTGTATATCACAGTTGCTGCTTTTCAGCAGCACAGCGCTTCCTGCGTGATCCACGGAGCAAAATTTCTCATACTGGGAGGAAAAAAAAAAAGAAAAAGGAGAAGTTAAAATAACTGAATTTCTCCCTCAAATGCAAATCTGTACCGGTTTGTTACTAAGCTCCCTTGACCGTCTTTGCACTCAGAATCCAAGAAGAAAACCAGCAGCCACTATCTGGCTGGCAAATCACCACCCGTGTTATCCAAAAGGCATGGCAGAACCCTGGTAAATATATGTTTGGAAGCATGCAGTTTTTGAAATAAGTTCTCAAATTCAAAAGCCATTAGGGAATTTTGCACAAATTATTGAAATATATTAGCATAATAGAAAAAATATACTGCATATCACTTGTGTGTACTGCATATCTGTACTTACTCCAGTTACTTAATGCATATATTAAATACACTGGGGAGAGAAATAGTTTTTTACTCAGTTTGCATTTGTTTTGATTCTGAGTGATGGATTATGAATTGCCACGCTACTGATATACCTATGCAAAAATACAATGTACTAGATGTCTAATTATGACCTGAAGTGAAAATGAATTATGACTCCTCTTGATACTTCTTATGATTTGCTGCATTATAAATAACACTGATTTATTATTGTTTCACCTACTGCTCTGCTAGTGATGGATCATAATAGTAGATCATCATAATTTTGAAATCAGAACAGAGCTGTTTTTTCTTCCGTATAATTCAATTTTAACTCCACTACTGAGGTTGTTGAGTATCACAATCCATCTACTTTACGTTATGTTTTATTAGAGAGAAGATATGTTAATATATTTGGTAGCTGTTCATTACTAACATCTGTTTATTAGACTTCTCTATTAAACTGTCCAACATACCTTTTGATATCTCATTACGCTTTCAACACGACCCACGTGGCAACTACCAAGAAAAACAGATGATCAGGGACCAGCATTGAAAGGGAAGGCTTCCCCTCCCGTGTGTGCTGCGTATTTAAAGCAAAAGTGCTGTACCACTATTGTACGTTTTCAGATCGATATGGTCTTAGCGCCGTAGCATTCAGTAAGACCCTTCTTTTATGCATTTGGTCCCTGGTAGTGGTTTATATTCAGTTATTCCATATATTCCCCCTCTGTTAAAACAGTTGGGCTGGGTCTCATCCAGGCAGGGGGGCCTGGGTGAGGACCTTCCCTTCTCTGCGCGAGTTCTCCGCTGCAGTGGGAAGCCTCTCATGAGCAGGAGCAACCCCACCATAAATCCAGCCTGCATGAAGCCTGAAATAATTCTGACCTAAGGGACTACATTTATATGCAACAGGTTCACAAAATATTTCCTTCAGAAGAATATGAGTCTCCTCTTCCTCTTGCTGCCACCAGATTCCCCCCCCCCGGCTGCCATCATGCTTTGCTTTCTTTTTGATGCTTCAGCAACCTGCACTCCCCTTCTTGCTAAGGGGAGTCATGTCACTGCGGCAGACGCTACGCAGCTAATGAGTGGCTGAAGCAAAACTCTCACTGGCACCTAATAAAAACTTTATATTTGAAAATGAAGTCCCTTTCCCAGGGAGAAAACAGCCTTCTCCAGCTTCACCAAAAGCAAGAGGAGGAGCTGACGGATCTTTTGGTGGAAGGGATCAGGCACCATCAGCCTTCGCTGTGTTTGCTGTGCACACAGCCCTCATCGCTAACAGTGATGGACTCTTCTTCACCAGCGGCGCCTCTGTCTATAAATACAAGGCAGTGTCTTTTGAAAATCTGTTTCCTTTTTAATCGTCTTATTCATTTAGTCCGTGGCTGCATCCAAAAGCCTCCAGCTGCTTCTGCAGCTTCCTTTGAAGTGGACTGTGCCAGAGCAAGTCTCTAGAAAATAGCTGGCGGACTACCGCGGTCCGTCTGCCAGAGACGTGGGGCTGCTCACTCCGGCCCTGTCTGACTGTGTGGAGAGCAGAGGAGCCGCTGTGGACAGCCGTACGGTGGCTCCGGCTGCGGAGTATGAACTGCAAAAGCATGAAGCAAGCTCTGCAGAAGCAGGTGTGACAGCGTCTGCAGGACAACAGGGGCAGTTCTCGCTCATCTTTGGTGAAGTACTGAACCTCAGCTGATGTTCAGCGCCTGGGAAAAGGAGAGAGATACAGACAGCCCAAAACACACATTGGGAATATTATTGAAAACTGTCCTAGATGGCTTAATCTTTATTTTTAAAAGCTATGAACGATTGATTGAACCTCCGATAAATTATTTCACTAGTTAATTATCATCTTAGTTTTTAAAAGAACCTGTTTAGGCTATCTCTGGCTTAACGATGAAGATTTTGAGAGTTACCTTTCCCTGTGCTGTGTTTGGCCATGAGCAGACAGGGCGGGTTTCTTGTCTGTTTGGAATGATTTCTGTGAGCATAATGCAGTCCCTAAAATGTTTTCAAATTATTTTCTGTCTTTTTGCATTTTGAAACTGGAGGTGTTCTGTCTGGACATGACACCACCTACAATTTCCCTGACACCCCATGTGGAGGAGTTACTTCTTAGATTTGGGCGAATGAATATTTATGATGCAAAGTGCATTTTCTCTGACTATTCTGCAACATCAGTTCAAAATATTTTTTATGACTGTGTCTATCATTAACTTGTAACTGTATGGAAAACAGGCACAAACGGAGTAATTGTGTGGCTGCATTCACTCAGCCCCTTTTGTAACGGAGAGTTTCTATCATGTAACAGCTATTGGGAGACTCTCTCTGAAAAAAAAATAGATGGTGTCAGAGCCACTCCTCGGAAACAAGCTGCTGAAGTCCACTGCAAAACTGCAGTGAGAACTGACACTAAATTGCAGCTTTTTGAGAACATGACAAAAGGAGGTGAGAATGGAGTGGGACAGGGTGTCCTACCTTCGTCACAAGGTGACTCCTTCTAATTGCACCTGAATAAAATAGTAGGGTAAAAGAAAGTAGCTTGCATTGGGGTTGTCTGGTTTTTGTGCTCTGTAGATAATGAGAGGTCAGTCTCTGGAGCTCTCTTGGGCATATTCCACAACTGCTAATTTCATTAAATGGCCATGAGGAGGGAGAACGTTAACTAGTCAATATAGTTTCACTTTTTCTTTCCTGTTATTATTTTTCTTAGACTTCTTATCCTTTGTATAGGAAAGGAAATGCATATGAAGTTGTATATCCAGTTCTTGTTTATTGGAGAACAAATAAATATGGGCATCTGAAAACTTTCACAGAAGCCAGACTTTAATGGACCTCGGAAATCTGGGAAGAAATGAATAAGTAACAAGAAAAGGAAAAAACAGAAAACGCTAGAAGCACGACTGAAATGTGTATATACACAGTTTTAAAGCTCCTGCTTTACGACTGAATAAGTAACTCCTTGAGCAATAATTTATTTGCATGATGTTAATTAGAAGCATAATTAATTTTTGTAGATTATAAATAATGGTGCACAAAATGTCATTCCCAGCAGATCAAATGGAAATAATATAAACATTCTTAAAAAAAACCCAGGAATATCTTGCAATGAAACTGATTTAAATTAGTTATGATTTTTTTGTGATGTCTTGTACTAACAAAAACTATAAATTTGTGTCTGAAGTTAGTAATTTATTGGTAAAATGCAAGGGTTCATTAATCATTCTGCTTTCTCTTATACTTGGCACATATGGAAGGAAAATCTCTATGTTTATCACTGCTTCAAATAAACAGTAGCATAAGTAGATTATTCCCAACAGAAAGATTTTTTCCCACACCCTAATCTCAGAGCAATCATTCACTGATCTAAATGAGCAGTTACTTAAACCGCTAAGAAGAGATGCTAATTAGCTAAGGAAAACTAGGCAAGAGTGTTTAATTTAAAAAAAAAAAAAACCCACAACCTTTTTTTTTTCCCCTTCCATCTTATTTCTAATGTATTATTTAGTTTCGGTAATACTGTCTCTGTGACAATATCATGCTTAGGTGTTTCTTCTCTGGAGGACAAGTTCTTCCAAACTTCTGTGCTCTGAAGCTTTGGTTTTGTAGCCTCCACTCAGCTGTGGTTACACCTCTCACTTCCCAGTCAATTTAGGTACGTATTGGGGTAAAAATGGGAATGAACGTGAGCCAGCTTTGCTCTCTGCAAGCAGGGAGAGTGGATCTGGGTCTGCCTGGACTCTAGACACTTCAAAATATGAGAATGTTTTAGTTTTTCTACAGACGTCTCTTCCCTCTAGGTCCAAATAGCACCTAACAAGCTGTGTGCCTTAGAAAGAAAAACCTTTTAGCTTTTGGTGCAAAACAGTGTCTGCACCATGTGATGTACAAATAACATCAGAGCTCTGTCAGGCTTGTAGATAATGTTGGGTCTCTGGCTAAAAAAAGAAAAGCTTCTCTGAAGTCAGATTGTTCAGATTTATTAGGTCTTCTCTGATGAGGTCTCTCGGCATCCTGAGCGATGTCTTGCAGGCTTGCCCAGCAATGATGCTCGGTTTGTTCACCATCAGATCCTGGCAGCCTCCTCTGATGATCTGGTCAGCAGTGGGGATAACTAGGTGGCGCTCAGGAGACGTAAGGAAGGAGGGCTTTGTCCCCCAGCCATGGGAATCCCTGTTCCTCACGTCTGTCCTGGGCACAGACCCATCCCTGTTCACACCCCAGCAGCACTGAGGAGGGATGGGTTGGGATTACGGTCACCGCTGGCACGGCATTGGTGTTTATGTGTTAATCCCTGGTCAAGCACGTCTGGATGTAAGTAAAATAGCTGTAGAAGTGCTTCTGCCATTAGATTTTTGGCATTTCTGGTCATCCATAAGGGTAGGTTTTTGTGCTTGAAGCATCACTCAATCACAACAGCTCTGCAGTGCTGCTGCTGCCATGGAGCCATGCTGGTGTCAAACTGGCGCTGCGTCCTGGAGACAGAGCTCGTCTTATTTTTTACTGTTTGTCTTCAGTACTGTGAAGTTCTGATAGTAGACATCATGTGAAAAGGGACAATGATCAACACAAAATCCATTTTCATGGATTAGCAATTTGGTTTCCGACTTTTGGTTCCATTTTACTCATTTTATTCTGCCATCTGACTTGCCAATGTTGAGGGATGTAAGGAAGGGTCTCTTCATGGAAAATATATCGACATTGTCAATAGTCAGCTAATGGCTGCAGGCAAGTTTTCAGATTTTAAATTTATGTATTTATTCCATTAAAAATGAAATGATTCTACAGAGGGGAGAGGCACTGTGCAACAACAGCACTATTACTGAATGGATGGAACATATTGGATATGGATGAAATTCTCGAACTGTCTTATAAGCAATCTTGTTCTTTCATCCCTGCCTCTAATTCCAGCAGACAAACAATGCTTTATAGAGCTGACCTCATTCTAAGATATAGCTTATTTCCTCTTGATAAATTGTATTCCCTTTACACGTTCTTTTGCAAGTACAAGAATCTAAATCTCTTACACAATGTGCTGCAAAAATCCTTCCGCTTCATTTTTTGCTCTAATTCTTCAGCTAGAATTTTAATATGTTGTTTAAAGACATTTTCGGGAGGGTTGGCAAAGACAAGGTTCGAGCAGATCTAGGTGTTAGAGATTTTGCTGATATTTCTAGAAGGCTGTAAAAACGGTGTGTGAATGGTAGAAGCACAGCTGAATGTTGTTGAGCCCAGGAAAATACACTGAGCATATTCCTGCCTACAGAGATTAAAAATTGAGCACATGTAAAGTGTTTAGATCGGTCTTTGTTTTGTCTGTGAGCTGTGATTCACCAGTTTGGCATTCTGTTGAGTAGCCAGGCATCACTGTGGACCTTTGATGTGTTCTCCATTAAAATGCATGTGCTGTACTTCTGGAGGATTGATGAGAGGTGGAAAAATTGAAGACGTAGTAGAAAGAAAACAGAATAAGAAAGAATTCTCATAGGCTACATAGACACAATTCATGTCAACGTGTGAATAAATACTTCATGTACCTATGGCTAGACAAAAAACACAGAGACTTCAGTGCTCTGCTGCATTTTGTCTACAAAATTACCAGCATAGAAAATTGTTCTAAACAAGACACATTCTGAAATAATGCTTTTGTGTTCAAAGCACAGTATTTGGACATCTGCGATTACGGGCTCTGTTCTTAACTCTGCCACAGGCTTATTTTAAGATTTAAAAAAATCTTGAAAAAAACTGGCCATGTTTCTTGTTCTCTATTGGTAAGGTGAGAATAAAAATAAGAGTCTGATTAGAATGTTGTTAATTGTAATTTGTGAAATGCTTTGAGGTCCTCTGAGAAAAGCACTAAAGACATGAAAAGAAGTATTATTTAATAAAGATTTAATGAATAAATAGCCATGGGGCCTAAATACGATGCCACTAAGGATAAATTATTTTATGACAGACACCTTCACCTGTTTACTGTAACTGTTATGAAAACTAGAAAAAAAGGGCTTGAAGTTGAGAAAGCATCCGAACAATTTGTGGTTTAGGATGAGTATTATTTTAAATCCTGACCTCCAGATGAGCTGCTATTGGATAGATGCATAGTTTTACATAGTAATATACAGAAATAATCGAGAAAGAAAGGCTACAGAGCTATGTGATTGAAAGCATGGAAGGCCCCCAAAGCCTTTCATGTTATCATCTTTGAATAGCGCTTTGGTCTCTTGTTCCTCTTATGATAGATGATGCTTTAGACAGTGAAGCTCCTACTCTAAATTGTGTGGGGGGAAAGTTAACAGAGATTAAATATATGTTCAGTTACCCACAAAATCTTTTTATAAAGCTAGTTACCACCAATAGTCTTTCCACCTGTTATTGATGATGTATTACTCATGTATGACTGCTTTCCCTTATGTCACCGTTAAATATAATGAGTTCTACAGTATAGTAAAAAATGTTGAATTTCTTCTTTGAGGAGAAGAATTAGATTTTGAAAATATCACAAAATAGCACCATGACAAACGTTTGTATTAAAATGCCAGACAGTGGCTTCTTAGAGAGATATATGTATAATCTCTGATTTTCTTTATTCTGAATTATAGTTATTTTGTACTATACTGTGCCTGACTCTAGAACTTTTATTTTGAGCTGTTCCAGAAGCTTCAGTGAATCCAAACTCTTATACAAATTAAAACCCCAGATTCTGTCATTTTTATTAGTAAGAGTGAAAAAAAAAAGCCATGAAAATGCTGTCCTCTTCCTCTAGCATCACTTTTTCTATATGAAAACTAGATGGAAAGATTATTTTTGTTTAAAGTAAGTGGAATCTGAGGGGGTAATTACTGAATGGGTAATTGATATGCCGTACTATAGAGCTTCTTGGCTTATGCAGCTGCTCAGAGAAGCAGGACGGTCCCTTTTCCTTATACTATTTGATACAATCATGGGGCTGCCAGAGCATCAGCTCATCCTTTTTGCAGGGCTCTGTGGATAATCTAGACCAAAAAGCACATACGAAATAAAAATGGATTAATTCTGAAGTGTGTGCTTCACCAAGGTGCTCCTGTAAGATATCTAGTTTCATAATGCGAGCCCTCCCTAACCCAGCCATCAAATTAGCATATAATTAAAGCTTTTCTTTGCTAATTATTAGGTCACTGAATGTGTTCTGCCTCTTGCAAACCTCAGAAAAAGGCTATGGGAAGCATTGTAGGAGGTGAATCAGAGAACCTCAGGAGAAGTCCTTTAGAGGTTGCACTGTACATATCCACCCTTATGCAAAGACCACAGGGCGAGATTTTGTTAAACGGCATTGGAGAATATTCTGCACTGGTTGTGTTTCACCGGGGTAACCACCGCAACTGCCCAGATCTTGCAGCAAGGCTTGTATCAAGTTGATTCCAATGCAGGTTGTTAACAATTCTATTTTATGTGGCTTCTTTGCATTGATTTTAGAGGCTTTCTGCTACTCCTGTTAGATGGTTTTGAGTTCTGTGGTTCTTTTCAGTCCAGTCCAGAGCTTCTGAAATGCATACTCATAGGCTGAAATGAGGGAGGGGGTTTCTGCTAAGTGCTGTCAGCTGTAGGGCGTGGGTCGTGTGCCCTGATCTTAAAGGACCACAAAATGAAAGTCTTTAGCAAGGGGGAACTCAGCTGCAGTCTATTCCCTGATGGCAAACTGGTATGTTCCTGTTAGCGGTTGTCACCTTTTGACCACAGTGTTTAAAAATTAGAGAGAAATAGAAGAGAAGGGGGTTTAATAGGCGCATATTGGAGAAATACTTTACAAGAATGATGAGCTTGTTTGATTTGTATGTAATAAGCACCAGGTGCCACACCATATGTGTAAGCTGTGTTACTCACCACCCTGAGTTTCAGGGAAATTGTTGTCCCTGGCCTCTTGTTTTCCTGAATCAGTTTATACTGAACTTCAGACGGATGACAAAACCTCCAAAGCATTTCAGATTCACCCGTTACTGCTGCCCAGGAGAAGATAATACATGTACAGGTAATAATGCATTCAAAGCAAAATACCTGGTGCTTGTGGAGCCATTTAAATCTCCAGATGTATATATTGTTTGGTTTAAAGGCATTATATGACTGATATAATCTACTATATGAATAGCAAATTATGTTTATGGAAATATTTGTATTTCATATATTTTAGAACATCTTACTTGGCATCTAAATGCAAAACAACTTCATTTTTACTGAGATGACACGGTCATGAATAGGAGATATTGTGCAATAGAATAGATAATGTAACAGTTGCTTTTAGATATACGGCCATGTTTACAGAGATTATGGGAAGGCTTCATGCGCTTCAGTGCAATTTACTAAATACAATGTGGGGTGAAATTGCTGTTGTTGGAGTACAGGACAGCTTTAGAAATGAGTAGCTTGGGGGGGGGGGAAGCCTTATGTATTCATCTGGAACAAAAAGCATTAGTATATTTAGATGATTGTTTTCTTGAAATAATTTACAAAATTGCAATACCTTTGACAGTGAATTCCAGTTAATTGCGTTACCATAAGAGAGCACTTGTTTTTCCAGGAAAAACTCCCCTATGAACCTTCCCTAATGAAGTCTTGCAGATTTCTGTCCAATTTCTTCACATGTGTTCTGTCATGTCAGCAACTTTATTCCCCCTCATCACATCTTCTCCGTGGCACTACCTCAAAGCCTTTTCCATGTTCCAGCCCTGTCTTCTACTGCAGTCGTTTAATTTAGTATTTCAAAATCTTTCCCCAAGAGCTCATAATTTCTTGCATAGTTAAGGGGCAAAAGACAGGACGTATCACTGCTGGTCCAGGGGCAAGCATGTCCTCCGCACGAGCAGCCAGCAGTGATGCTGTGAGAATGTCCAGGGACAAAGTCCTCTGAGCATCTCCTTAATGGGGACAGTATTTGGCTCTGGCCTCTAACCAGCCTCTGGCTTTCATGAAATCTTTAGCAACAATCTCTCTGGTAGTACTGCCTATCTGTCGAGGGGAACTGGCCCACAGATTCAAAGGGACAGACAGAGGCACAAGCACAAAGGACTCATTTCTTTAGGAGAGCAGGCTGAAAATAAGTTGGCCTTTAGATATCTGCAATATGTTACAAATGCATGGTATGTTACCACACAATTGCCTTTCTTCTAATCACACAAAAAGGTGTGTGTGTTTTTATACATATATTTTAAATTTTTTTTTAATATTGTGAGGTGTTCAAGGGTCTCTATGTAATGCTATCCAAAGCATCAATGTGTGCTGAATTTAAAGTAAGACGAATGCAACTTAACTGTGAAAAGCCTGCAATTAATTTATGAAATATCTCCTGAAATGGGAGAACACATCTTTCAGTGGAAGTTGTGAACACTTAATGGAGATAGCTAACAGGATTGGCCCAGCATAGTTGCAACTAATAGCGTGCAGTGGGATTTTCAAAAGCACTAAAGGAAAAAATACTTTAATAGAACTCCCATACTTAATCTTCTCATTGTTGCTAAGCTTCCATGGTATGAACTTCTAACTTCTGTTAGGAAATATTTTCCTTGCTTGACTTGTGTTTTCAGGTTACAAAATTGGAAATTCGGTTTTGTAAAGTGTTCTTGATTTTGATGATAGCTTCCATACGTTGTACTGTTCTATAAATCATCATAAGCCTAGTTTAGGTAGACATACGTATATCTGAATATGAAACCAGAGTAATTTTTTGTTACAGTGAACAATTAAGGTGTCTGTGATGCCTTAATGCAGTAAGTGGTATAATTTGGATGAACAGAAACAGGAAATGTATTGTGTTCTAGTATTCTTACAAGAGGGAGAGTGGCCCCATACGAAATCTGTCCGCGGTGGCAGTTTGTACAGTATGCGTTCTTACTAGGTAAGTAGCAGGGTCCAAATTTTATGTAAGTGTTCTATTTCGTGACAATTTAGTTAGTTTCCATGGAGATAATTATGTTGTCACAAACTAAGAGTAAAGATTTCAAGTGCAAGATAAATAGGAGAGCACATGGACTTCCAAGCAATAAAGATGTTCTTCTTTTGCTCTGTGGTAACAAAAGGCAACTGTAATCACAGCAGTGAAAGAGCGAGCTGTCTTTTCTATAAACATTGTTAGCATTCAGTATATCAACACACTTTATTTCATACTATGCCTCTCAATACCTTTTTCTTTATGATCGCGCTTTCAGTGGATAATAGTTTTCACCAGTTACACTAGAATGGGGCCAACTCTTTAGGTGGAATAAATCAGCCCAGCTGGACTGCAGTCAATGAAACGGGGCTAAATTAAAGCTGAATAAGCTGTGCTGAATTAAACCATTTGAGAATTTGACTTCACATTGTTCACCCACCCTGCCGAGTGATCAGGTCAATAATATAAACAACAGAAGATAGATACCTGATGTTTGGTTTTGTTTTTTTTTTTTCCCCTCCATAAGTAGATGCTCTCTTCAACCCTTTGAGTTATTCAAGACAATAGTTTGGTCAAGCTTCTGACTGACCACTTGCCCAGCCAATTCCTCAGTGAGGGTGCTGGGACCTCCTGAAAACTCTGTGCTAAGGTTGTTTCAATCACCATTCTGGTCAATTAGTAAAGGTAGCACTTTGTTTTTCTTTTTCTTATTCCTTTTTTCTTTTCTCTTTTTTTTTAATCTTTTTTTTTTTTCTTTTCTCCCTCCAGCCATATTTCTTTAAGTTAATGACAAACTCTCAGTAAAGAGATGGGCCTGTCATGTTTCCTAGAGAACATTTGCATTGCTGGTCTCTGAAACTCTTGGTTGAAATTGCTCTCAATTTTTTAACTGTTGGACTATGGCAGTAGTGGAAAAGTCTGGATAACGCCTGAGCGCAGTCATCTATGTATACTAAGAGATAAACTGCAGATGAGTTGAATCACATTTGCCACTTATATGTAACAGATTTGTTAGCTATTGGTTGTGCTGTTTACTTGTTGGCCTCGTAAACCACATCTAACATAAAAATAACACGGAATATCCCCTGTGAACGGGTAATATGCTCAGCTTTTTAAATCTAGAAACTGCTCAACACCGCTACAAGTGAAATATTTGATGTGTGTTGTTGATCATGGTTCTAAACGTTGACAGTAGAATTTGGTTGCCTGAACACAGGCACCCAGTGCCAGCCTGCCTTGGGGCTGCCAGGGCTGATGCTGCGTTTAGGAAGACCTTCATATGCTGGGTGTGTAGGAAAGATAGCATAGAAGACTGTACCATAAAGACATTCTTCTCAATGGGTGATTATTTGTACAGATATGATCTTTACTGTACCCATATAATTTATATTTTCTATATAATGCTTGCATATGCATTAAATACATTAGTTATATGTAAATATTAGAAGGCATGATTGTATCTTTCCATAAAGAGAGAGATACGCATCGTATATGTAGCACACGTTTTATACTTAGATTATACGTATATGTTGAAACTCTGCCTTTTATTTATTAATTCAGTGGTATTGCCTCAGTTGTGTTCTTTGTTTGGCACTGACAAAAGCTTTTGTAACTTAAAACATCAGACAAAGTTCTACTTTTCTTTCTGTGGCTTCATGTTACTTGGGTGAGAGAGGTGTCCTGGACATCTTTCTCTGCTGCTGCAAGCTCGGGCTCTCGGCAGCAGCCCCAGCCGTGGGGGCCACCAACCTCCCCAGCTATGCTGGAGCCCGGCCTCAGCGAGCTGTGCCCACAGCTTTTTCCTTCAGATCAGAAGTCCTCCCCCCCATTCATGTTATTCTCTTGTTCTGCCACCTGCTTTTAATCTGTGAGTGAGGCTTATTGCTCTTGTTGATCTCTCATCTGCTTATTTTGTCTTATTAGCTCCTAAAGTAAATGGTAATTAGAATGAGAGAATAGCAACATAACAATAAGCAGAAAATTCCTTCACTTGCTTTTTTTTTCCCCGCACATAGTTGTTTTCCTTATACCCTGTTTTCACTGTGGATGTCTCCTCCTTTTTTGTTTTCTTTCTCCAATATTATGTCTTGATTTTAGCCTTTGGGCTGGGATCTTGCTGTTTCCATCCTACAGAGATTTATTTTTTTTTTCCCCAAAAGCATACACATTTAAGAAACTTTTCAGTTTTCTTTGCAAACTAGCCTCAAACAGTGACTCAGAACTGAGCACAGAGCTGTCTGAATTATATTTGTCAACTGGTACAGCAGTGGAATCTCATACCATTTAAAGC
The DNA here is from genome assembly GCA_008711295.1 of Anarhynchus alexandrinus. NCBI lineage: Eukaryota > Metazoa > Chordata > Aves > Charadriiformes > Charadriidae > Anarhynchus > Anarhynchus alexandrinus. The sequence continues at coordinate 2,904,260 of VUYV01000062.1, read as the reverse complement.
GATTCAGATTTTCTGTCCAGAATTCAGTTATGCTGTAAAACTGAATTTGGGAATGTTCAAGAATGTAACAACTGCGTGAATTTTTAAATAGCGTGTTTCTAAAAATATTGTTTTCTTACTGTGGTGAGATTTTAATATATGCACGTCCAAAGTTACCAGCTAATCTGTGCGTGTGGTTATTGAGACCTGGTCCTCCACAAACCATAGGTATAATACACATTAAGGCCTACCCCTCCGGAAACCCACAGAAGGTATCTTACCCTGCTGAATTTCCAGTGGGGTTTTCAGTGCCTGCCATGTGAGAAAAGAACAAAGGTCTCAGCTGCATTTCTTTGTCTTTGAATTTGAACTTGAAGTCAGGCATATCCCATAGAGACACGTGCTTGCTTCGGGGTTACATGCCTTGCTCGATCTGTTAATGAACTGAGATGGCAGCTCTGAAGGGGCAGGTTCAAATCACTGCTTATACGATGAAGCACAAGAATATGAATAGCAGATGCACTCGTTTTCTGCGTGCAAAACGTGATTGTATCATGGAGTGGCACAACTCAAGCGCAGGCAGCAATGCCTTGTTAAGAAAGAAAGATCCTAAAGGTTGTAGTGAGGTCCGTTAGCAGAGCTGAGGGGAAACCTGCAGTACATCAACTCTTGCCCAGACTTGGTATTTCAGACCTTTATTTTTACTACATTACTTCTGCAAGGAGTACGTAAACCAGATACTGCATACAAAATCTGTGTATCCTGAAATCAAAGCATTTCTCAGATTGTAAGAGTCTGAGACTTTCATTCACACGTATCACAAAAGACAAGAGCCCAGGAGATGTTAAGCGTCAGTGTCATGAAGAAGGTGGACAGGGATGCGCCCCTCCTCTGCCCCCAAGCTAAAAGCAGAAGCTATTGCAGGAGCCTTATTTTGTTCTTTAGAAGTCCAGAAACATAGATTTGGTCATTCACTTCTGTGCCTTAGTGACTCTTTTGCATTTAAAGATGTGGTCTCTCTTCCAAGATTTGATATTAATACTGTTGAGAGATATTAGTTGTTTAGCTTAAATAAGTAAGTTTTAATTAGAATAAATTACTTAGGGTTATAATATGGCGTGATTTATGCTGTTTGCTTAGCTTTACTTAGCATGAGTAGCTCGATTTGCTGACGCCTTTAGGCCACAATAGAGTTAATTTTCTTAGTAATTTTCCTAGCAGCTGGTACAGTGCTGTGTTTAGTCTTTTAGTATAAGAAAAATGTCAATAACACACTGATGTTTTGATGGTGTTTTCCCTAAGTCTGGGACTTTTCAGTTCCCCGTGTTCTGCCAGCGAGCGCAGGTGCACAAGAAGCGTAAACCAGAAGATAAGGAGGAGGCTGAAGCACTCAGCAGAGACTGCTCATCAACAAGATAAGAGCAGGCAATGGCCGGCCTGCCTGGGCACAGGGAAAGAATCCAGCAAGGCCTTAGAGAGCCCTGCACCAAAAATCCCCACTGGACTAGAAGATGCGTGAGGGGCAGCTGTATAGATCGCAGGGGTACAATTGCCCAGGGCTTTCTTTGTTTGAGGTCCCTCTCTGGAGGTGCCCAGCTAGCTGCCCCTGCTGCTCTACCTTACAGTTAAATTATTTATTTTTATAAAATCCGATGCCGGAGACTCTGCTGTGGGAAACCTGGGGCGGAGCCTGAAGGAGGGAGTGTGCCCGAGAGTGAGTGAGAGTGTGTGTGTGTGTGTTTGAGGAGTGGGAAAGGGCACCCGTCGGCTCCCGGGGGTCACCCGCTGCAAAGGGACCCTGGTCCTGGTGGTGACAGACTCGGGTGGTGCGTGTGCGACTCCTCGGAGCGGGTGTGAGTGCTCGGGCAGCGGCTTCTCCTTTAACAGTACTATAGCATCGCTTAAAATTCTCCGATGGTGGTCGCTGTGGTGTCTGCGATGGATAGGGACATCTATCAGACCTCCAGGTTATTTAATGCTATTGAATGACACTGTGAGGTGTAATAATTGATTTATTCAATGATCTCTGGCTTGCATTTATACTGTCTACCAAAGGACTCCTAGGTCCTAACACTTGTATTGAGAGAATTTCAAAAGCCTCATGGGGGACGGCAATAACTCAGATTATATCAAAAGACAGTTTCTGTGCCTGGGAGTCTGGGATAGTTAGCAGAGTGCTTCAGTGTCCTCAGAGGTCAAATTAACCACAGCGTGTTGTATAGCTGCTGTTACTCTGATTGCAAATCAAATGTCCTTCCTTTGGTAGAGCTTCAGAATGGAGCGTTTTGCGAGAGTGTTCCTTGAAGCTTCCTGGTAAAGACAATGATTTAAAAAATAAATCTTTTTGCTGGGGTTTAACCTTTCATGTCAAGAATGTGTTAATGGCAGTTCTTCCCCTTAACAACTTATTATGGAAAGATGAGCTTAGAAGCTGTTCTCTGCCTTTGCCACAGCTATTTTATTTATCAGTAAAAATAAAAATTCAATGGACTATGGTAAGTTTGCAGTGGGAGTGCGGAGGAGAGGAGCAGCTCTAATACCAGTACTTGAATCATTAGGATTATATTTTTCCTTGGCCATTTTTTTTTGTTTCTTAAACCAAAAAAAACCTAACAACAAAACCCAGTGACAAACTGAGAATAAGTATGAAGCGATGTCAAGGCTCGTCACGCTCACCAGCTCTAGCATGGTTAGGCTTTCAGCTCCTGGTGCTGTTTTCTCCCAGCACCCTGCCTTCTCCATCCGCACTGCTTTCACTGGAGACAAAAGGATATATGTTTTTTTCTTTTTTAATTTTGGATGCTGAGGAATTGTGCCAGGTTGAGCTGGCAAAGAGATAAGTGCCACAGCAGGGAGGAAGATTCATAAATGATGAAGACACAATCTCTTAAACTCCCTGGCTCACAGGTGTTTTGTTATTAATGAAGCTGAAAAAGATGCTCCAAATTATGTCTCCTCCTTGACATGAGAGCTTTGGCAGCCCTTTGTGACTGAAAGCTCCTGCTCTTGCAGGTGTGCGGGATAAGCTCGTGAGCCAGAATGGGGAAAGAAGAGAGAGAAAAGAAAAATATTCACATACCCAAGGGATCCTAGAGATGGAAGAGGGAGGAAACAGGGAGAGAAAGAAAAAAAAACACTCAGTGCATTGTGAAATGTATTCTGTCAATATATGGGAAAAGAGATAACTACGAACTTCTCCATGCATCTTATTTATTCCTTCAGCCCACATACACCTGGCAGCAAAGAGAATTGTAATCTGGTCTGTAACCCTACACTGACATCCTTTTTAAATTCCTAAGCAGAGCAACCTAAAGCCTAAAAAGGATTTATAAAGTTTTGCAAGCTCCTTTCCAAAAAACAACAGTGATGACATCAAAGCTTTGGAACAAAAGAAAAAGGTTAATTTTTTTCAGTTTTTTCATCTTTTGTCCCCTATGTGTTAAGAGCTGACTTATGGAAAATAATAATTATATTATGCTGGGTTTTATTGCCTTGTTATGGAAGAATGAAGTTCATTTTTGCCTTTTATTGGTACCATCTGTTTCTTTTCTGGCAAGTATCTGAGACAGCATCATATAGTAGTATCATACATATAAGTGGGCTGGTCCTGAGGTATTCAGGTTGCACCGATCATCAGATGCTCAAGAATCCTGTTTTTCCTTATTACTCCTTCTTTTGCATAGTCTGACAAAACAAAGGACACACCTCCCACCCTAAAAGCCATAAGATACATCTTCTATTGAGAGGTATAGCAAATAGTTGCCCACTAGAGAGAATGAAAAATTTAGATAATACATTTGGGAAGAGTTTCACTAGAGTCTTATTGCATTCACCTTTCTAAAACACTGGAAATGTGAGTGAGCAATGCCCTCCCCTCTTCAACCCACAGACCATGGTGCAGAGCTGCATGGTCAGGGTGACCACACAGGTCAGTGGCACAGGGGGGTGGGCTATAGTTTTGAGGCTAATTAGAATTTTGTCACTGACTTCATTTCTAGACAACATCTTACTCTTAGATACTTGTTTTGAGTGTGTGGGTTGACTCGTTATCTGGCAGTACCTATTGATTTCTGTTAACTGTAAAGGGAGCCTGAAGAATGGATTTAAGCAAGACGTATTCCACTTAGTGTTACATACAAAAGCAATTCCAGGTATTGATATAACAAAGGAATATAGCCTCATTTTAATATTTGTTGCAAGCAAATAAGAAGGAAAAAAAAAAGTCCAGCCTTTCCTAAAGGTTTTTATATTAACTGTTTATTTGAGGAGGTTTGGGGAATCTGCTTTGATGTCAAAGTGGAGCCTAAAGAGATCCTCCATGATGCTTAGAAGTCTCCAATTCAAAGCAGAAGAAAAATTAAGGCAATAGGAGCTTAACCTCAGAATCCATTTTATACTGTAAACAGTATTCAGTGTTCTCTTTGGTTTGTGAGTCGGTGTTGTGTGTCAACAATTCGTAGTAATCAGAGACCTCATGCACAGTTGAGGTTGAACATAGCTACACCTGAGCATAAAAGAGCACCGGAGCATCTCTCCTGGTGCAGAACAGCTGCAAAGTTTACTTGGCCCTAATGGAATGATTGATTTGTTTTTGGCTGGTTAGAGGTGGAAAGCAGCATTGTTTTAATAAATTCCTACTAAAATGGTTTGTAGGTTTCTGTGAAATCTGCCAGTGGTGACAGTTTGTGCGATACACGCATTTACTAGGTTTTCAGTAAACAGGGTCCAAATATTGTGCAAATGCTCTATTTCGTGAGAACTCAATTAGTTTCTATGGAGACAATTATGTTGTCACAAGCCGAGTGTTATGACTTCAAGTGTGAGATAAATAAGAAGAGCAAGGGAACTTCTAATCAGCAAAAATGATCTATTTTTGCTTTGTAATAACAAAAAAGCAACAGCAATCCACAGGAATTAAATTAAAGTCAATGCTTTCTTTAATGTTGTCAGAGAGTAATGTATTAATATTCTGAATTCATCCTGTGACTGTGTACACCTGTCTTCTCATATTACTTCTCATGGTTCTTCTGCTGAAAATTAGCATCACTTTGTTTAAACTGCTTATCCTGTGGTAGTGGAAAACAAAACTAGTAAAGCATGGACCAGGACTGATATTTCTTCAAGGACCATGTGGCAGATCAGATGACAGATGCGTGCACATTCCCCATCTAACGCTTCACTTGTGTGATGTAGCTGGGTTAGAACTATTTACTGGCATTTTAAATCTCTCTTACTTATGCATTAGAAAATGAAATATAGCCTGTAAACTCGATGACATACTTAGCTTTTATAAATGCTCGCTGTTCATCCAGTGTACATTTTAAAACTACAAGAGCAAAAAGTGAATATGTGGTACTTATCATTGCTGTAGTTTGAAACATCTTTCCCTTACACTGAGCAATACTTTGTTCTAGAGGAAAAGCAAAGGGGTTGTGGCCTCAGGGCTAGACACAGCCTACACCTTTATTTCCTATAGCCCAGAGTCATAAGGTACTTTTCCCCTGTCATTATTAGATAGCTGTTAATATGCTGAGGTCTGTTTTGTCAAAGACGCGTGCAAGGGTCATTCACTCCAAGCAGGGAGGCTATCCCCCTGCTCTTTAGGTACAGTGTGTGGAGTTCGGGAATGCTATTAAGGAACATACACTGAGCGAGAATAAGATATGAATCTGGTAATTAGACAGAACTATTTTTGTTTTGAGTAATAAAACACAGGAGAGGGAAATATACATGGGGGCACATTGTGTAGATTTATTATAGATCAGCATATACCTACATATGAGTGTGCATGTTAATATATATTCACACAGTTTGCATCCTACCATGCAGTGTAAATATGAAACTATAGTAAATTTAGAATATTTTCTCTTTCGGTACACACACATACAGACAAGCACGTTATATATTTATATCGAGGCTCCCTCTTTCTCTTTTATTTTGTAATTCTGTAGCACTGTCTTGGCAACACAAATGGCTGGTTTTCTTTGTTCAGCATTGACAAGAGCTTTTCCAACTTAAAAAGTCTGACACAGTTCCAGGGTTTCTTTTTTTCTTTTCTTTTTTTTTTTTTTTTTTCCAAGGGTTTCACATTACTTGAATGAGAAGGATATATACTGGTTGAACCTTCTGTGTTCAGCTGTTAAACTGACAGCTTTTTCTTCTGCCATGAGAAGGCTTTCAGTAATTTGGATGTGGTGCTTTTTTCCTGTCACTGCCAAGAACAATGCTTCAGTTCAGGCTGACATCAGAGGTATAGAATTGCTCTGTGTTTGACCTCTGATAGCTGCGCATAATAGATCTGTGCATCACAAATACTCCACAAATAGTCTATTTGGGTGCATAGCTCAAGTCAAAACAGCAGTATATATTGGAAGGATGTGTAAGTCAGAGGGGAGAGAGTTTAGGGGGGAAAAAGTCATTGCTAGACTTGCCACTCTGTATCAGTGTTTACAAAGGAGCTATCTTCCTTATGCAAATGTGATATACCCCATCCCCGCTCCTGCCTCAGATCTACTTCATACTCTGAACAATAGCATTCAGGACACAGGTTTCTGGGAAGTTTGGTTTAATTTACCTACAGATGCAAGAAGGGTTTGGAAGGCAATTTAGGTCACACTTTCCATTACTGTTGGCTGAAATTGGAATATAAACTTTTTTGTATGGTTTTCTAATATTTAGTATGCAGTGTAAATACGGCAAGATGGCACCAGCCAGTAGCTTGCAAAAAAGAAAAAAGAGAATTATTTGGAAGTGGGGGAGAGGCTCATTCCATTTTCATGCCACTGTATTTTTTTAAGAAAAAAAAACTGTGTTTTTTTTTTTAAAAAAAAACTTTTAAAAGAGGTGTCATTCTTCGGACCCTTCTGAAAATCTATATGTAGTACTTTCTGCAAACACACATCAAATAATGTGTGTGACCACAACCACAGGTAAAGCTGGCAGAAGATGTTATGTGAAAGCTGTCTCACTCTGTCCCAAATATAATTAAAGGAAAGGAGAAGGCAAGATCTCTTTCAAGAGAAATCCCAGAATGTTTATATCAAGGCATCCTTCAAATTAAAGCTTTTATTTCTTCCATTTGAATAAGAGCTGCATATTCATTAGTTTCCTGCTAGTTTTAGTAGAGTCTTGTTTATCAACACGAGCCAGCAATGTGCACTCGCAGCTCAGAAAGCCAACCGTATCCTGGGCCGCATCAAAGGAAGCATGACCAGCAGGGCGAGGGAGGTGATTCTGCTGCTCATCTCTGCTCTTGTGAGACCCCACCTGGAATACTGCGTCCAGCTCTGAGGCCCCCAACATAAGAAGGACATGGACCTGTTGGAGCAAGTCCAGAGGAGGGCCACAAAGATGATCTGAGGGCTGGAGCACCTCTCCTATGAAGCCAGGCTGAGAGAGTTGGGGTTGTTCAGCCTGAAGAACAGAAGGCTCCGGGAAGATCTTATAGCAGCCTTCCAGGACCTAAAGTGGGCCTACAGGAAAGCTGGGGAGGGACTCTTGATCAGGGAGTATAGTGATAGGATGAGGGGTAATGGTTTTAAACTGAAAGAGGAGAGATATAGATTAGATATCAGGAAGAAATTCTTTACTGTGAGGGTGGTGAGGCACTGGAAGAGGTTGCCCAGAGAAGCTGTGGTTGCCCCATCCCTGGCGGTGTTCAAGGCCGGGCTGGATGGAGCTTTGAGCAACCTGGGCTGGTGGGAGGTGTCCTTGCCCAGGGCAGGGGATTGGAACTCGATGATCTTTAAGGTCCCTTCCAACCCATGATTCTATGATGAAAGCTACTGTGCTATAACGAAATAAAGAAAAGCTCTACATTTTTTGTAAGAGGTGGGCAGTTCTTTCTGGTAAGATAAAAAAGGTAAAAGAAAGTTTATATCTACATTTGAAACACTTGGCAGCTTAAGTACAACATCTTTTCCTGTTTCATAGTGCAATTTTGTTTGACATATAGCATTACTAACAATTTGCTAGTTGTTTACTGAATATTTTAAATGCTTCACCAACTGACAAGCAATTTGGAGCATTTTATGCTAATAGTAAGAAATGGTCAGAGTTGTTACTTAAAAATGATTTATGGAATACATATATGCGATATCTGCCTAACTGATTTGTAGAATATTAAGCATCAGGTGTCTAACGCTGAGAGTTTCAAAACTTATGCTTGTATTTTGGGCAAACAATTTACAAGTAGCTGTTTCCATCTTAAATACCTTGAGTATTTTATGTTGGTAATCCATCCACGGAAAAAAGTAAGAAACATAGAAAAGCTAGCTATTTACCATGGATTTATCAATATGTAATGCTGGAGTTCTTAAGTAATAGGTAGATGGTATAATTCAGTGCTGTTCCACTGAGGTTTGGAATCTGGAATTATTCCAAACTACCAAAGCTGGGGACTAAAGTAGTTCAGAGAAGAATGTGAGGGAAATGTCTTCCTCGTTGCCTAAGCATAGATCATCTTAGTACTGTTTTCTTTTTCCATCCTGTGAGAAGTTGTCAACAGGCCCAATCCTCCACTGTGTACATACTTCATCTGGTTGACCAAAAGGATATCGATTCCTGCAAATCTCTAAAAGCCTTCACTACTGCAGAACTTTGGAAAACACCAGACCATGGCTCCCTTTCTTTTGCTTTTTCATCTGCTGTTAAAATAGGCATCTCCTCAGGAGACATGTCATGGAGTCCTGTTTTTAATGTAGCTTCTGGCACAGATCAAGACAGGATGGAGACAGGATATTGGACTGCATTCACATTAGAACTATTAAAAAATAATCTGTACTCTTCAGATCTGTGTAAGATCACTGTACCTGACCATTAAACACGACATTTTAGAAACTATAGTAAACCAGAAAATTGTTTGGAGATACATACATACATACATAGCTAGAATTTAGCAATCTGTAGATATTTAATGTTATTCAGATAACTTGATCACAATTAAAATGACAGCTTTTTAGGGAATGGTGCTTGGTTTAACTGTGAATTTTTGCAATACTGAACGTGTGGGAAGTCAATGTAACTCAGCTGCCATCTCCACGTGTTCAACTCAGGTCACATCAGAACATACTAAGAATCCCTGACCTGTCTCTATTTTCCTATAAGATATATTGCCGTGTCTCTATGATTACCAATGAAAGCATCTTAAGTCTACAGTATAACAACTAGAACGTCATGTGGGCCTTGCATCCAAAGACTTCAAAGTATCGATTAACAAAGATAATTGCTAAGGAATAGCAGTCATGTAGAAAGGCATTTATATCGTCGTGAGAAAACGTATGCCCCAACACTGCCCAGCTGAAAAGTGAGCACTAAGAATGCTGCAAAGCCACAAGCATGTGAAGTATAAGAGGGCAGGTATTTGAAAAAGAACAGATTTTCCTCACCACTGCTTTGTTTTATTCTTTGCAAACCAATAAAAGAGAAAATCAGGCAAGCTGTGTAAAAATGATGCTCCCTATTGTAAGCATGGCTCTTACAGCCTAGGAGGAAGAAAAGGTAGGTAACTTAGAAATACTGAATAGATTTGTAAAGGCAGGTTCGTCAAGGGCTGCTGTAGGAAGAGGTAAGATAACGTTCTTTCTTTCCATGACCATCTCCCACCAAGAGCTATGCAGAGAGAAAACTGTGGTGCAGATTTTTTGGGATAAGAGTAGTGGTTATTTGTCAGTATGGAACTGGTTGAGGTCTCAAAATGTAGGTTAAATCCACAATAGGACCAACAACGGCTGTGTCTTTATGTGAAGATGAGAGAAAAAAAGGCATTATTTCTACCTTTGTTAGCATAAAAATGATGACTTTCTTCTGTCCTTTTTCTAGAAAAAGCTGGACACTTTGAAGTCTGAACTCTGCGTTTTCATGTTTTAACTGAAGACAGAATTTCCGTTTGGTTTCTTTGGAAATGGACACTATAAAAGAACTCCTGTCATGTTGGTGTCTACCATTTTCTTCTCATCGCCTTATTAGTGGAGCAAATTAGAGTGAATTACTCACGTTCGGTGGATATATTTAAGTGAAGTCCAAGGTCTACTGGTTTTCTTTCACCAAATTTGCTTTAAGTTAGTCTAACCAATATTTACAAACTTGTGAATATTATATCCCTGCTTACGTACTGCGTTTATGGGCTATTTTGTAAGCAAGCTGCTTTACCAGAAGTGACTGTATGGTGTGATAGTTGCTTTTGCTTTTAGCTCAATACAGTAAGTTCCTTCTCTCCAAAGCTTCTGTGAAGTAGAAACCCAAGATGATCTTTTTTTATTTTGACATAGACCTTTTCTTCAATTTAATTTTACTGTAGGGAAAAACAGATTTCTCTTAAAAGCTGATATTTATGAACATGCCTGACCTAGATCCCTTCTGCCAGCTGGGGCAGGCAAAAGCCCAGGTTAAGTTCTTAAGGTTTTCCTAAGCAGTCCGCTCTTTTCTTTGGTTTCTTTTTGTTTAGATGTTCTGCTTCTAATGGATGTATGTAATTTCTGATTAATTATTGACCAGAACCATCTCCAAAGGCAATGTAGTGTTTACGTGTATGAAAGAGAAATTTGCCAACTCACTGCTTTCAAAATAATGTAGGGGGCTGGTACTGAAATGAGTTGGTGGAAAATCCAACAAAAGAAATACTCAAAAGTGTAAGTAGGTTAGGACCTGATTTTCAAAAAAGCTGAACTCTCACTTAAAGCTGCCATATTTGTCAGAAAGCAAATTTCTTATACTGAGTACTTGAAAATCCAGCCCTGAGCTTTTAGGTACTTAGATTTCAGTGGAAATAATAAGGTACAATGTGTGTAGAAAAATAAATTATTTTCCTAATTAGATAATTTTTGTTCTTTTAACTAAAACAATACAGGAACATGATAAAATTTGCAAAAAGCAAAGCCCTAAACTCAGCAAAGCCCTAAACTCAGCAACGGAACTAGCAAAGGTTGTGGAAGAGAGAAGGCGGCATGTGTGCATGTGTATGAATTAGGGAGAAAAGGAGAACAGATCTCTACCCTGCTGGTGGTAGTCTCCCTCCATGTATGTTCCTCTTCACTCAATTCTCGCTGAGGCTTCCTTGCGATAGGACGAGGGGTGATTGCTTTAAACTAAAAGAGGGAAGATCTAGACTAGATATAAGGAAGAAATATTTCATGCTGAGGGTGGTGAGGCCCTGGACCAGGTTGCCCAGGGAGGTGGTGGATGTCCCATCCCTGGAAACATTCCAGGTCAGGTTGGACGGGGCTCTGAGCGACCTGCTTTAGTTGAAGATGTCCCTGCTCATGGCAGGGGGTTTGGACTAGATGGCCTTTAAAGGTCCCTTCCCACCCAAACCATTCCATGATTCCATGGTTCCATACTGAGCTCGCAACTCCAAGCTCTTCTCTTATTCTTGGTTTACATTACATCAGTTACTGAAATATCCTAGTATTTTACACATGTTATCATGCAATTCTGACAAATAATAAAAGCTAAAAAATTATATGCAAAGTCTATGTAAAGTAAAAACTTTATATTTCTGCCTAATGTAATTTTTGTTCCTTTTAAAAAAAAATATCCCTGGAAATATTTATTTAAAATAATGTGAAAAAATATCAGTTTCACTTGATTCTTTTCTTAGGACCATGCATTATTAATGTCTTACAGAATTTCCAGTGTATTTTCTCAATGCAAGAGCTAATGTAGCCTATCTCACGATAGTATATGGTGTGAATGGATGTTTCTTTATCTGTGAATTTTCTAGCAAGACAGATTTGCTCAGTCACTATATCTGATAAACAGACGAATAAATCAGTGGCTGTCACTTTGATGATACTTGTTCACATGTATTTATAAAAGTTACACTGATTTAACTTTTAGCATTTTTCTGATTATCTATAAGAAAGCAAGTAACGATTTTCAATCTCCTTAGAGACGTCTGTTAAAAAGTACTCTCATCTTCATAAGGGATCTAGTCTTCCCACCTTGAGAACTATTGATTATTACATGATAGTAAAATATATACTAAGGTTTAGAGTCCCAAAGGCATCTAGGCCCACAAATCCCATTGATTTCAATTGGAATTAAATTCCTCCATGAGTTCAGAGAACTAGGTTTTATTGGATATTTTTTTTAATATAATTTCACTCGTCAAATTATCTTTGATTAAAAGACAATGAACAAAGTAACAGCAACAGTGTTCGAGTCTCTTTCAGATAGAGTTAATTTTGTGGCCAGGCTTAGTGCTGTTGAAGAATAGTGGGAGAGACATGTTTTTGGTATTAATCTCTTATTTGGGTATGGTGAGAGCGTCAGAAGTTTCACCATTATTACAACTATTTTTGGAACATGCTGCTGCATTTTCCATGAGACACCCTTCCTCTGGCCTTCCTCAAGAGCTTTCCAAGCAGTCCCTGGAGATTAATATAATAAAAAGGTACCACTGTGGATCTGCTCCTTCTTTAGGTAGGAAAACAGGTGTCGTGTTTGGCTGGTGTTGACCTTCTGCACCTTATGTACTTAAACAACAGACAGCTTTGATGCTGGTAATTAGAATCAGTTTGGACTTTTTGATTGAGTGATACTTAATTCGGCTAACTTTCTTTTCATTGGTAATGTGTTAGTTATTTCAGACTGCAAAAGTGACGGTTCATCTAGAGATCAGAGCTGCAGAACTTTGATAAATCATTGGCTTAAGATTAATTCAGAAGAGATGTAGTTCCTTGAATATAATTTGTTTTTTATTAACATGCTAGAATGTGAAATAGATTACAGCACGTGGTAAGAACACCTGACTACGCTATTCCTTGAAAAATATGTTTGTTGAAAACAAATTTACACGTCTGGTTAGTCTGACAGTTGTAATCTCTATTTAGTCATAACTGGCCACACAGCACAAAACGTCCTGGGCAGAGGCCTTGCATGTGTTGTCCGCATGACATGAACTTCATCTGTTGTGAATATTATGCATGTCTCTGTTTGCAGACTGACCACCATAACTACACTCTTTTGCACCTTTTGAACAAGCATTTCACAGAATGGAATAGAAGAGGAGATAGAGGGATATGTGAGGACAAATGGTGAGAGGGAAAAGCGTTTGTAAGAAAGGGGAGAGGGTGCTCTGCACCAACAAGCAGAGTCTTGTAGAATAAAACACTTCCCATAGGAAAAAAATATTGTGAGAAAATTTAAAGCTCTTAATGTACATTACTATTGCTTTAAATTATTTCACTCAGTTTCAAATTTTGAATTCGTTCTCTAATGTGATAGATGAAAGCCAAAAAGATGTGAAATTTTCTTGATCTCAACTCCCCTGCTGTTTTCACCTACTTCTTGGGTGAGGGTCAATGGTCCTGGAATACGACTGTTAGGTTAGAGGAAGCCCTGCCTAGCAGCATCTGTTTTACTCCAAACATTTCTAATCCCTGGTGGAGAAAGCAATAAAGTTCTGTGCTTCAGGTCACGTACCTGAGTACTGGCAGTTCTTTTCAATATCTTAGATTAAATGAACTGTGAAATATTTGTTTTATTGGAAGAGCTTTAGTTTACTTGTGAGTTGTTTTCTAAATCATTTCTGTCCAGAGTAGCTTTGGAAAACAAGTAGTGTGTATTGAACACAGTGTTTAGAAACATTTTTAACAGTCTGATGCACAATGCTTCATTGTTCTGATTGTTAAAACATTCATAGAGGGCTATTCTCCTCTTTGGATGCATGCATAAATCTCAGGAAGGCTAATGGGAAATGGTGCACGTGCAAGCAGAGCACAGCTCCTCTAGCATTGTTGGTAAAGGTGTACATATGGCACAGACTTTCCTGATGAAAAGCAGGCAAGAGGAATAAAGGTTTCTGCTTAAGGGGCTGCATTAGGATTCACAAGGCCCACGTAAACGTCTCGTTCTGCTGTGTGTTTGCATATGTCCCCAACATGCAAATCACACAGGATGTTTATGGTAAGGGCACAGGTACCAACACAACTCTGTTCCCACTAACCTCAGCAGGGAGCTCCAGCTCGGGGCGAAAGCGGAACAGAGGCAGTCTAGGACGCTGCTCAGGTTTGGACTAGAGATAATAAATCCACCACAGGAGGCATCTGTTTGGACACTGGCTGTCCCAAGAAGCTTCACATCAGGTTCCATCTCTATTGCTGCCATCAACAAAGACATTTAGGTGTATGAGAATGCTGCTACCAGAATGTTTTTGCTGCAGTAGAGTTTTGCATACACACATTCACGTCTGGAACAACACTGTGTTTCATCTCTGCACCTGGAAATGCAATAAGCTATTTCTGCTCTGTGGTGAGTTTCTTGGGTATTTTTCAGATAAGATCACCCCAAGCAGCATTCTTGTAGAGGAGTTGTACCTGTAGGAGATGAATGCCCAGGCTTTGCCAGAATTTCAGCCAGTGCTGAGAAACCCTGTAGCTGATGAGCTGTGAACTCGGGATGTGAACTCCTTATCTGGTGAAGGCCAGCCGGGGTGCGTGAGGCTCTCACTGGCAGACAGCGAGTCAGCTCCTTAGCACAGACAGCAGGTAAACCTTCCCTCTAAAAACCATCAATTTTGGAGTCATGTGGGGTACTGTTTTTTCTGTTATTGATCTCTAGGCTTGCATATGGGATTCTAAGAGAGGGATTTTAGTACGGCACTCAGTTAGAGACACGTTATACCTAGCCTTCTACCTTCACCTTATCTGACTTGTCAGTAGAGTTGAGAAACTTATCTAATATTTAATGGGTGCTAGGTCTAAAATGGAATGTAGATTTGAGAAAAGGCTGAAATAACATTTAGAGTGCAGCCAAAGCAATTAGAGAAGCCAGCAGAGACTGTATCTGTCCTCTTAATCAAGAAGGATTACCTGTCTGTCCTTTGTCTATCGCTTTCTAAGAACTGTCAGAAGAAGAATACATTAAATAGTCACCTCTCTTCACCTTCCAGTAAAACTGCAGTAAGCAAAGCAACTGAAATGGGTGGGGATTGGCCAAATAATTGTCATTGTCACAACTCATGTAAGCTTGCAATGAATTGGTTTAAAGAACATGGTCTGTGAAAGAATTAGGATGGAGTGAATAATGGAAGAATATTCAGAAATATGTTATTCAGAACATTTCATGTATTCATAAATTATTCACTCTCACAGAACTGCAGGTGCCTCAGGATTTTCCCATGTAATGTCAGATCCTCAGCTGGCACAATCTGGCATAAGCTGGCACTGCTGCATTTGTTTCCATGGAGTGATGCCAGTTTACAAGGATATGGCCCATGTTATTCTTTTCTCTTTTTTTCTTTTTTCTTTTTTTTTGTTTGTTTTGGTTTGGGTTTTTTTCCTTATTCTTTTTCTGTTCCCAAACATTCAAATACATGTAATTCTAGACAGGAAGCTATGCTGAGTCTGGAGATGAACCTTGGGGCACTACAATAGTGCAATCTGTTTAAGTTTTATTTTCACAGTTTCCATGATAACATCAGTTCTTTATTATATGTGTTGATAGTGTTGCTGCTCAGTTACCTGCATGTGCTTTCTCTCTCTCCTGCACCTGTTTGGTGTGTGTATGTTAAATGCCCAGGCTCCATTATCCACCTATCTTCAGTTGTTATCAAGTTAATTTATGGATTAAAGTAGTTAGCTTCGTACATAATTTCAAAACCGAGAGTAAACAGAATTGGTTTTCCTTATTTAAAATCCCATTATAGCAGCTGCACTATAAAGTGTATTTTTCTGCTGTTAAATATTTTATCTTGACCACAGCTTGCATATCAGCAAACTTGTAGCAGTATGTTGACTGTTATCTTCTGTGTACCAAAGCACAAGATAGTTTGGAATAATTAAATAACATCGCTTCTCCATTATCCTTGGAGGGCTGATACTCTTTTCTTCTAAGAAGATAAAAGGTAAACATAAATTATAGCAAATCAAACTGTAGGATGATAAATACTGTTGTAAGCCAGGATAATAATATAACAAAAAAATAAGATGAAATCCACCCTTTCCCACTTGTATCCATCTTCTATATCTATTTTTGCTGATACAGCTATTGAAAAGGAAGGCAATGTCTGTGGCAGTGCTTTTGCAAGGCCATTACACATTCCTGAACGACAGAGTCGTCATTACTCTGAGCCCTATTTGCTCAAGGTTTTATAAATATAGATTGGTGTATGGGTTTAGGTGGGAAAAGGATCAAATCTAGGACAGATACTCAAGTCAGCACCATTTCAAACCATTTTTGAGATTCAGTAACCTTTTCTTTATAAGATTTCCAAGTTAGTTTCTGCAGCAGAGAGTTGTGACCATGTGTTGTCTGTGTATTCATCACATTTTCATTAGCATGACTGACAGTTATAGCATCTGTAATTCTCCAAGTGAAATGAAGGCATTCCCAGATACTACTGAAATTAAGATTTCATAGGATCAGAGCAGAAAATATTTGTCATGATAGATTGTATCTAGTATTTTTTCCATGGCATAGATGTTTATCCAAGAACAAGATTTCATTGACTTGTGGTCATTACTCAAGTGAACCACTCAGATGAAACCCATTTTTAATTTGAGAAAAGGCTGAACATTAATTTAATAGAATAATGGGTAGAGATACAGATATGAAATAGTTTTAGATGTAAAGGGTGAAGTACCAGTAACAGATGGGAAGTCTTGAGGGAGTTAGGACTAGGATAGAAAAGTCCTTATGGCACAGATTCAGGGTAAAAAAATAGAATAAATTGAGCATAAGAAAAGGGTGTGATGAGGATCAGGAGGTATCAGAGGATGAAATTATAATTCAATCTGCTAATCTTTGCTGCAGAATTTAGCAACAATAATAATTAATAAGACATATTGCTACAGCTTAATTTAAAAAAAAAAAGAGACAAAAAAGCATAGAAAATCCCCAACTTTTCTCAAAAAAATATTCTTGAAAATTCATGTTGGTCAGCTGTCATGCTATTCAAGAAAATATACTTTTAAATGTTACATATTGTCTTTGTTCCACTTTATGTTGATTATTTGAGGAGTCTGAATCTAAAGGAGTCTTCAGTTACCAAATGTTCATTTTCCTTTACTGTCCATTGGTGAAACTGCCACTAGCACAAAACCTTTTACCCCACTACTATGAGTGGCCAGAGATAAACTCCACTTAAAATGGACATATAATTTCATAGTTTTCAGTAAAAAATGGTGACTTACATCACCCACAGATGAGCTTAAATATTTGTAAATACTCAAAGTCTTCTATAGAGCATGAAGTCCTCTAAAGATGAAATTGCTGTGAATTACTCATGGATTATTGTGTTTTGTCATTATTGTCATTATTCTGCTATTCTCTAAAGGTGCCTTTACCCATTTTTGTTTACAGATAGCTATTATTAGAGTTTGTACTAGGAAGTATATGATTTACATAATCATAAAATAAAGAATGCACATAAAGATGTGAAGTAAACCAGTAAACATTTTTATCCATGAAATGTTATTGCCTGACCTGATGTAAATGAACACCAACTGCCATTTGAATAGTAATTATTTGTTATTTTGAATGCTGATACTGAAAATAAATAAGGAATTTTTTTTGGCATAGTACGTGTTGAAAGAGTAATCTTTTGTTCAATTTAGTTTAAGTCTTTGGATTTTATAGAACTGTATCTGTCATTTAATTGTGGCAGAGATGAACAATAGATTCTTGTATTCATTTTGGCAGATATAAACATGTAAACAGAGTGGCCAGCACATATATTCAAGTGCTACAGTCCCAGGGAAAACTTTATGAAACATTTAGTTGTTCAACAGAGTAGCAATGCTTAGAGGTTGACCTTGAAGTTTTTGAAATGTGAATTGATCCACTGGAACAAGTACAAAGCCAGCTTTGGTGCTAAATGTAAATTGTTAAAAATGGTGCTGCATAACATCTGCCTTGTAGTACGCCTTAATCAGCACTGTGAAAAATGAAAGTTTAACGATCTACTATAGTGGCTTCTAAGTGAAGGATAAACAAAGGATGAAAGAGTTTCCTTGCATGGTTTGTAACTGATGGCATGAAAAATGTCAAGAACCATCTGCCTCAAACTTATCCAAACTGTCATCAAGTATTCTAATCCAGTCAAAGGAGATACAACTAGAACAACCTATGTAACTTGCTGAAGGCTTATCAAAAGAGTTGTAAATAAGGACAAAAAAAAAAAAGAAAAAGAAAAAAAAGGAGAAAAAATAAAAACCCTATCAACTGCATAACCACAGATTTCTGCCAGCTTGCCTGTGGCTTTGAAATTCAATCCCATTTCTCTAGTCTGACAAACTGTACTAAATGGTAAAATGGATTTTTATTGCTTTCAGCCATTTTCATTCCAGCTGCTATCACTAGGTAAGTACTCAGTTTTCTAATATGAGAATTATATTTTTATTTCGCTTTTCTCTTTTGTGTGTGTATATTGACTGCAATATGCACGAAAACCTATTTTTGCAGAGCTAGGGTGTAAATGGGGACATTTACACATCTGAGCTTAAAAAGCTGCTACTCTTTCTAACCAAACACACAAAAGAATCCCAAATATAGCTATGTCACGGCAGAAAGCTACATTTGAGTGAACAGACATCTTTTTTGCATTGGCTTTCACAACAGCTAGGAAAACACGGTTTTCCCTAGAAAATAAACAAAAACATTTAAAGCTGACCTTACTTAATTACACTAAGAAATAATCAAATGACCATACATTTATTAGTTTGATTTTCAGTGAGTTATGCAATTTTCAATATGTTAGGCCATTCTGTATGTTGGGCATAGATTTGCCTTTTTGAAATGTCCCTAAACTAAAGGGTGCAAGTCTCATTGAAAGTTAACAAAAAGTCTGTTGCTAAATCAATGAATTACTTGAAATGCCATACTTCATCACTGGACTTTACCAGAGTATATTGTTTTTTTACTGCAAGTGGTCCTACTCCTTGTGCCAAAGTGATTTCAAGGGGTGGGAGATATATCCCAAGGCTTACTCTTGCACTCTGTGTTCCTATGGAGTCCCCTTGGTTTTGACTGGTTTCCAAAATGGGTGAGTTGGGGGTTTTTTGTTTGTACTAGTGTTGTGAAATTGGGGCTTAATCTGGGCTAAAGCATGTATGACCCCTTTTTAAAACTTTCTCCAAAGGCATTTGTTGAGAATTGAAACTTGGGGGATGTTGGATAATGGTTTAGGTAAGCAAAAGGAAAACATAAAAGGAAAAAGGACACAGAAGGAAAAGTGAAAGGGTAATGAATTCCAAGTGTTCTTAGTATTTTCACTTGTATTTAAGTATCACATTTTTGTAATGTGTAGCATCATGCAAACTATCTTAGAGCTGGAAACTATGAATTTTGGGGATGGAATGGGAAACATGCAATTTCATAAGGTTCCGGTTAAGGTTCCATATTGGCAGGCTATATTGATGTATTTAATTTTCACTCAAAATTCAAAAGTCTTAGAATGCATACAATCATCCATATAGTGTGTTGTTTGAAGCTCTAATTTTTATATTTGCTACCAAGCTATGATATCTGCTAATAGCTGTGTAGCGTTTCAGGGAAAAAGAAATCTTTCTATTACATGTATCCATACTTTTTATTGGCTCTTGAGTGAATTTATACAATTGATGTTGATACATTTGTCATGGAATATTCTAGTGTACAGGTGGAAACAGATGATACAGTATTACTTTTTTTTTTGGTGACAAAATGGTATGCAATGCATTGGGAGATTAGTTATCCATAGCAGTTATATGAAATGCAAATGTCATAACACAGATTACATTTCCATAAAACCAAAATAACACTTCAATGTATGTATGATTTAGTTTTACTGTGCACATTTTTATTTAGCAGAACTGACACATTGCTTCGTATTTGCATCATTTTTTTGCCTTTCACATTGAACAAAAAGGTGAAGAACTGTTTCAATGTACAGTAACCATTTCAGTGCTGGCAAAGTCTCTCAAAAGGCATTCCCGGCTTAATAGAAAATAATCTACCACTTTTTTTCTCTCTAGTATTAAAAGCAAAATGGGGTACATAGGCCAAATATTTAATCTTCTCCCTGGAGTTCCACTGTGGAAATCTTGCCCGCCTAAAACCCGTCTTTGAGGCAGCTTTTACAGAAAAAGAACTAGGGAGAGTGAACAGGGAAGGATGGGGTAAAGGGACAATCTTTTTTTGCATCGTCTATTCTTTATTATCTGTATGAATCAACTAATTAGGCTTACTAGGTATTTATAAAGATGAACAGTTTCTTGTCCAATTCTTGGGACTGGCCTGCTTTTGCTAGAGCAATTCTCAGTCCACGTGAGTTTCAAGCATAGAGGAAAGAACTGGGAAGAGTAGGTTTCATAGGCAGTTAAGCATCCATCAGAGTTGGAACTTCTCTCTTTCTCTGTATTGTTTAGTCAGTTGGCTGCATATTAAAACAATAAACATTAAATGGGTCCACTCATCCTCCAGAGAGCTCTGATAGTCTACTTGTTTGATTTTGCATTTTTTTGTTGATTAATTATTATGATGTGCTAACATATGTGGATAGTGAACTTATTTAGCTAGGATGTCAACGCGGTAAAAAAAGCATTTTTAACAAAGAGTTACAACAAACTAAGCAGAAAATGAGAGGCAACATTTAAACATAGACAGAAGAAGCTGTTCCAGGAATGAGAAAATTCCCAGTTTGGTAGGCAGAGATCTCATCATGTGCAGACCTCATTGTACTGGTTGTAGGATGTCTCAGTCTGCAAAGCACCATGTATAGCTGTGAGGATCACTAGTATGCCATTGCTGTGTTCTTGTCCATCAGTAAGATAAAAAACTACCATAAATTATTATTTTATTTCTCTCTATAATCAGTGCAGGGGTATAAATACTTCTGGGTTGTTAGCATCTATCTTCAGACATCCCTGGCAGGGGGGTGCATTTCCACTGATATGGGGGGGGGAGGGGCAGAAAAACTAACTTTAGACAGCTAAAATGTGAAGAGACAAGTCCCATCCTCTGCATGCTCTCTCAAACAGCTGGCAGTCATTTCCNTTTTTTTTCCTTTTTAAAACCAATTCTACACCTGCATAACTTCATCCTGTTAGTATTCATACCCAGAACACTTGGCATGCTCTAGCATTTAAAACTAAATTACTGTTAATAGTCTATAACACATCAGTAGTAGCATGAAGTGCTACTTTGTGAGATAACAATGGATGCTGTAAATGGAACTTGATTTTTCACAATATCTGACTGCAGCATGAGAAAAGTGGAATCTAAATGGTCATGATACAATAAAGCATCTGCGGACTAGCTGAGGCGCTAAATTAGCATTTTTTGATAAAGAATAGTGTGGTGCATAGCCTGTAAACCATGCTAACAGCTCTATCTTTGTCATTCATAAGGCATATATACAGCACATGCAGGTGGTTTCTTGTTTTTGTATGGGCAGAATTGTTTGTCTTGTACGCAGGTATGTCTTCCATGAATTCCTGTTTTTCTCACAAAGCAGATAACTTGTTTACTGTTACTTTTTAATTGTTTTCACTGATTGATCATATCTGTTGTGTTTTGCTATAAACAGCATGTGATTTGAAGAAAAAAGCACTGATTTCATTGCATATTATTGTTGCTGTTATTTTGTAAAGATGTTAAATAAAAATCGCATGTTATTACTGTGCACATTTTTTTCTGGCAATTTCACCTCTAGTAGTCAAACATGTGTCAGTGATGGCAAAACATGTGCTTGCGCTATAGTACACTACTAGATGTGTATTTGTATTTTTGTTGTGGGTTAAGCAGTCTGGAGCAACTGCAAAAACTAAAACTTTCCGAACAGTGACCCTCAGCTGGCTAGCCTCTAAACAGGAGCTTATTGCAACAAGTTATAAATGGCAGGAGAAAAAACCTCTTCTCTGCACTCTGCAGTTTGCCGTAAGAGACCCTCAGAGGTGTGCTGGTCATGCAGTCATTTCCATTGAGATACACGTGAATTTTAATAAAAAGAGACAGGCCTCTCCAACTGGGGGTTGCAGGCAAACTATATAAATACATTGGATGGAAATCAGTGAAAGAGCTGGATACTTGTGCTCAGCACGCCTGGAAATATGTTAATGCACTCATGTAAATGGACTTAACGGAGAGAATGGAAAGTGTCCAGCTACAATAGCTGACTTGATAAATCTCAGCGTGCTGAGCACACTGTTCGGCCTGGCTGACCTAAAAGAAGATAAATCCAGTGAGTCACCAGGAGGAGCAACACTACCTGGTTTTCCAAAGTAAGGCCCTGGCACACCGGCATTTGGGCTGTGCACGCCACACTGTGCACACCCCACCCTGAGAGGAAAAGGTCTTTTTTTTTTTTTTTTAAAAGGCTGTGGGGCTGCTCTAATTTTGTAATTCTCTGGTATTTTGTAGCGGGGCAGATTTGGAGGCTGCTGGACTCAGGTTGACAGTGGAGGAGTGTGAAGCCGCAGGGAAGCAGCACAAAATGGTGGACACTGTTTGCCTCAGCGTGTGCAGGCCCTGGCCTAGAGGGAAGGGACCCATGGCTGCAGGGCCCGTGTCCTGTCAGCTGGAGCTGGGGCGAGCCAGAACTGTTTATTTGAGGATGGGGTGGGAGAGGTTCCCCAGACCCCAGGCAGGGCAGGAGAGAGAAGCCCCAGGGGCAAAGCTGCCAGTGACCTGTACCTGCTCTCCATTTTGCCTCAGAAAAGCCTGGAAATGTTTGCCTTGACTTAGACAAGCAGTTGAGCTAGCACGGAGGGAGAAGTCACTAAGGTGGTGAGGGAGAAATAAAGTGCGTGAATTAGGGATTTCTAAGTAAATGTCTGTTTCTTCAGTTTTACATGAAATGGATTTCTGGCAGTAGTTGCAGAGGGCAGGGAAGAAAACCATGAATATTGATTACTCTCTTAAGAGAAAAGGGTGATTTGTTAAATGTAACCTAACATTTGATTGCAGGGGAATAGGTTAATTTCAAAGAGTGATTTTACACATTTTGTATATTGAACATATTCAAAAAAAGAAGAAAGTGATTGACCATGTTTCATTAAGTCTTTCTTCCAGCCCTCAATAGCTGTGCTTAATTGGCAAGGACTTGGATAAAAACAAGCAACAAAAGGTTAAAAAGCTTTTTAATTGTGTCTTAGACGCCATTGCATTACTGCAGCACTAAAGGTTCAGCTGAGCATGGGTTTGGAAACTGCGCTTATTTTGCAGGGGGGTAGAGAAGTTGTTGCTACTGTGAGGAGCATCTAACATAGTATAACTTTTGTTTCCCAACTAATTAGAGTTTGATGGCCACTTTTAGTCATATCATAGAAGGAAATTAGGAATATTGTTCCATACTCATTCCTAGTGACTTTGCTGTTGACTCATCTTGCAGTGCACATTTGGTCCCCTATAAGCTCACAGCGCCTTGCTTTTTTGAAGCCCTCACAGTGAGCAGTGAGGTGTTCATGACAGCTTTTGGGTTTTGTGCTACAGACTAGAGCTGATTCAGCATGTTAGAGCCATTTGATCAGCTGATCCTGGAATAAAGATCTGTTGGAATAGGGTCTTGGAAAAAAATTGACTGGCTGTGTGATCTTAGCCAATTTCAGGAGTTTGAATCATGTGGTGTTTATGATCAAACACTAAACCAGAGGTGATTACTGCATGGAACCACCAGCTGAAGAGTTGACCATGGCTACATCAGATCTTTGCTCCCTGCTCTCCTTTCCCCTTTGCAGGTGTATGTTATTAAGGGCAGAGTCTGTAATGATGCCTCAGCCAGTCAGGCTGTTAGTGCTGACTACTGCAGTCTTCCAGGTAATGAGGTAATGGGAGACACATGTTTTGCTTTGGTTTTGTTTTTCTTTGGCCAGCTGATCAAAGAAGTAGTGATTTCCCACCGTGCTGCCATTTCCTGTAGAAGCTGTGGTGTGGTCTTCCTGGCAGAGCCCCATCAGGACCTTGCAAGCCTAACATTGGTGTATTTACACTTGCTGAAGAGTTGGCCTACATACAACTGTCTGCTGTACAAGTTATTGTGGTACCTCAGGAATGAGTTCCTGCTCTTCCAGCTCATCAGTGTGTCAACAGAGGTGTGGAGGAAATACACAGGTAACTTTTAGCAACTCCTGATTTTCTCTAATATATAAGCCTATGGATGAAATATTAAAACCCAGATGGTAGCTGCTTTAAGTATGGTAATAAATGCTTTTTTTTTTTTTCCTTTTTAGTTTCTATTTTCTCTTAATTCTATAAATGAGTTCTGCATTCTGATGTTGTATGGTATGTTATCTAAAAATAACCATGGCTTGATTTGCCATAGAGTTTGTGGACTTGTTACATGATTCGCCTGAGATGATGTGCATCTAGATATAGCAGGTTTTTTTGAATAGCTCTTTGAAGGAAAAAAACCCCAACAGTATAGTAGTTTACTAATTGTTAAGTGTAATAAAGCTAATTGAAGTTTGAAATGTTTAACATCAGGAAAGTTTTTTGGTGGGTTTTTTTTTTCCCTTTGAGAATTTGGAGGTTTTAAAAGTGTGCTTGGAGCCTTGATCATCTCGTCTTCTCAAGTGTTTGTGGATAGCTTTATCATTTCCTATGAAATCTCTAGCAAGCATGCTGTTCACTGTAATGATGTAAGATGCATATAGGCATGAATTAACACCTATAGTGCCTTCATTATCCACATGACTATAATAACGTCATCTTTGGTTTCAAGTTCACTTTTCATTTTTTCTTCAGACAGAGGTGCAGAGATACAGGAAGGATGATCCTCTTGCTTGCATTGCACCAATAGTGTGCCAAGTGGTTAGTTTCTATGGTCTTGAAGTTACCAATAAGATTCCTAACAGTTAAGGTGAGGATAATATGCACTGTCATCTTCTGAAGCCTTTGATGCAGGCAACTGGCAAATTTCTCAAGTTTGCTCTAAATGGTAATGCAGGTATTCAATAATTCTGTGGACTTTTTTCCAGAAATTAGTAACAAGTTAACAACTTGACATTCATACCCTCAGTCTTTACCTGCCTTACACTTTATATTATGGACTGTTAAGATTTCCCAAAATTCATTGACTGTAATAAATGTATGGGGGAGGCTGTGGGGACACAGGACACCCTCTACCTCCCACCCCCAACCAAAAAAAGAAACTCAACTGAAAAAATCCAACAACTCTACCTCACATTTTTCGTGAAACTTAAGATTTATTATCTGGCAATAATTCTTGCTCTGTGGGACATTACACCTGGCCTGAAATAGTTTGTGAGAGAATGTTGCTGATGAGCTCATTGGTGCTGTGATGTGCAACTCTCTTATTTTGATAGTTTGCTTCTGTGATGTACGTCTATTTTATTTTGATAGTTCACGTCATGGTCTCCATACAGAGGTCTTCCTTTAGTAGAGCCACTTTCCCATTAACAAATTTCAGTCAGCCCTCTTTCTTTTCCAAATGTCATCATCTGCACAAAGAAGCCTTAACGA
This sequence comes from Anarhynchus alexandrinus, assembly GCA_008711295.1. Lineage (NCBI taxonomy): Eukaryota > Metazoa > Chordata > Aves > Charadriiformes > Charadriidae > Anarhynchus > Anarhynchus alexandrinus. The sequence continues at coordinate 2,878,883 of VUYV01000062.1, read as the reverse complement.
CCCAAGATTATTCAGAGCTTCTTTGTAGCCATGGGAACAGAGCTCTTGTGATTCAAAAAAAAAAAAAAAATAAAATCATGAGCCTGCACTCCTTGTGGTGATGGAGACCATGTAGGAGAGTGTAGATGTACAACAGTTATTGTGCAGAGCTGAACTCTTCCCCTTCTATTCAGCTGGATCCCTGATGTTTGGAGTTTGGGATTTTTTTATAGCTTCTTCTGTTTGGGTTTTGGTTCGTGGGTTGTTTTTTTTTTTTTTTGGAGTTACCCAAACCTTTAAATGTGTTTTGAGGGGTGATATGCTTAACTTCTAAGGTTCTGTACTATTTTATTTCTTGCTATTACAGTATTATATGTCAACACCGTTGACTGGTGTGACTAATGCTATTAATGCTGTTAAGCAGTAAAACTGTATTTCTGAAAAGAACTTTCAGGTTTGTCTATTTGTTCAGGACTTTAGATAAATAACTGTTCAATGGCATGACAAATTTGGCAGAAGTTCCAGCAGTGAAGAGCTGAATTGAATGTTTTTAGAATGTGTGACAAAGCTGGCGTGTGATCCACCTGTCCTCTGATATTTCATTATCAAGCTAATATAGTGCTCTTTGTAGTTCAGAAGACTCTTTCTGATATGTATTTCTGTGACACATGGTGTTTTGAACAAAACCTCTCATTGGTTGAGAGTACAGCATTTAGAAGTGAGTTTGGTTTTGTTGGATTTTTGTTTGGNTTTTTTTTTTTTTGGTAAAATTTACAGATGCTTCAGCAGATCAGTTGCTGAATACCTGATTCAATACAGGCAAAAGAAACCCTTCCATTAACTTAGATTATTGAATTGGATGATAGCAGGGGAGGCTGAGAGACAGGCTCCAAAGTGGCAGAAGCTTTTGTACATCACATATCAAAATATGTCAAATATGAATTGCTATGTTGGGGATACTATAATGCTAAGCAAATTTCAGGTGAAGGCTAACTAGATTGTGAAGTGAACAAGATGCCAGGATAACCTGTGGTGTATTCTTGACGTGCAATAGCAGACATACTTAACTCCTAATCTATCAAAGTATTTCATTCGGAGTTAAAAACAGGTGATGTGGTTTTGTTTTATCTTGTAGCTTAGTTAATGAAGTAGAGCAAGGAATTTCTTCAAAATTTCTTCACTTCTGTTGTTTTAATGAAAGTTAACATGTGGAGTTTTTGCGCCTGCTGATGCAATATTTGAACTTGCTCTAGTGCTCTGCTAATTTTCTATAATTTATTGAGCTCACACTGATGAGAAAATCAACCATAATGTATTAATAGTACATAAAACTCAAACCAAATCAGTCCAGAGTAGTATACAATCTTTCATCACATAGTATTTCTCATCTTGGTACTTCTCTTCAGGAAACAGGCTAAAGAAGAGAGGATTGGATTCTTCCTCTCAGATGAGCTTATTCACTCAGCCTGCCAAAGGACCACTCAGTAAGGGGTGACGGAGAACAGAATTTCCCTTCACAGCCATGGAAGTCTGTCTGCATCTCTGATGAATAATAAAAACCTGGACGAATTAAAGCCTTAATGTTTTCCCATTTAGCGATTTCTTTTTACTTTTGTTAAAAGATGCAAGAATGAAAATTCTGTCCGCTTCTAAGGAAATCAGGATTTGGTCCACTTCAGAAAAAATAAATTTATTGTTTGTAAGCATGAACTTCAGGTTTTCTCAGAGTGACTACCTGAAGGGCATAAGCGTGAATCATTGTTTTTTCTGAATCACATTAAGTTCTTGCACTAGTGTAAATTAGATGTCTATTACTGTGAAGTTAGAAAGATAGCACTTTGCATACACCATTTTTACATTAAGACTGATTACAAAAGGCACTTGAAAGACAAATTAAAGTCTCTGTTTAAGTTCTTTAGTTGGCACCAGTGAGTTCTAGGAAAAGAGAAAAAAGGAAGGGGCTGAGGTGATCACTAAGCATGTTTTGGGGATAGCTGGCATTTGATCTAAAAATGTCATGTTTCACTGTGAACACAAGTCTGTCGCTATAAAGATATATTGGTCCCCATAATGCTTTGGGTTTTTTTAGACTGGATTATGCTGAATTTCAATTCAATAAGCATAGGAAAAAAACTTGGCAGATTTTCTGTCTGCTTTCAGGAAGCTTTGTATGTTTAATACTTAATCTATTGGATACTTGTTTCTTGTTTTGCGCTTGTTTTCTTTCTTTTTCTGATTTAGAAAGAAATGGTCTTACCAATTTACAAGCCTTACTTTCTCTTAAGTCTATGACCATAATGATTTCCCCAGCAGAGTAAAGTCTTTGAGTTTTGAGAACCGTTATATGGCTTGCAAAATCACATATAGTATTCTTACGGTACGTATGGTAAACTCGTCTCTCAGTCATCATTCTTTTCTTATTTTTCCATGTGTTTTTCTAAGCCTTTTTTTCTTATCCAAGCTGTAGCTGTGGGTTATTCTTTTTTTTTTTCTTTTTTTTTCTTCCTTGTTTGAAATTTTTACAGACCATTTCAGGTCTTAGATTCTGTGCTTGGTTTTCATTGCCAATCCAGGCCTATGAAGGAACATGATGGATCTCAAAATTTGAAGTAGGTCTCAGTGAGCTGGTGCAACTAGATGGAAGCCCAATGGGGTGGTCTTCTCTTTTCTTGTAACAAGCATAAGATCATATTCTGCCAAGCACATTTTTTTTTTCTTTTAATTTGTAAAACACTAGTTCAATCTCTCTCTTTCTAATTTTGGTTGAAAAGCATCATCCACTTCTCAATTTAGCAAGGAAGCATAAAATACTTAAAACGCTGACAGAAATGCTATGTATCACAGTACTTCTACCCAACTAGAAACTCTCTAGGAACTGGGAATCGCTGACTAGAAATGTCAAATTTTAATGCTTATTTGAACAGAGCTGTAGCTACAGATCTTTTGTGGTTCACCCTTCATTGCTTTTAGAGGTACTGTAATTACTAAGATTCAAGAAGGCCATGACGTAGAGAAACTGAACCTGATTTTAAAACTGTGTCTGAAATGCATGAAAGGGAGATTAGAATTCAATTCAGTGCATTCCTTGATCTGTTTAACATATCACTCATATTTTACCAAACAGCAACTTGTCTATTTTGACACAGAGACTTTTTCCTTTGTCAGAAGGATGTAACTGTAGAAATAATGATGCTTGAATCGTACATGCTTCGTATAGTCCTCCAAAGGAAGGCAGAGGGGAAGGTGCTCAGGAGATCTTAAAAATTTCTATATCAAGAGTTTGGATTAAAAAAAAAATTACATCAGTTTATATTTTTCGTTGCTTTTTCAGATGAGTGAGTGATAGTGGGCTTTTCTCCTTCTGTGAACAAAGCACGCTTGATGCCTGACTTGTGTGCTTTGTAGTGTCAATATATCTATACACTATTTATGACAATAGAGTCTAATGTTCTTTTATTGCTGGAAAAATAAGGACAAATGAATAGATGATACAAGGCTCATTCCCATTTTGTATGATTTCTGAAGTCATAGTACTTTTTAATGAAAGTTAGTGAACATTTGAAAACATTTCTCTTAGTCTGTATTAACTGCTCTGCATTACATATATCAGGAATACGTGTCTTGGGGTAAGGAAAGCTGAAAGAGAGAAAGAAAATCAGAATGCATCTTCATCTGCTCAAGTGTTGTTCCCTGATTCTTTTTAACACTTGGGGCTACATGTTGATCTCTCCTATGAAGGCATGCATTTCTGCATAACATGAAAAAGTCATATGCTGCTTGGGTACAGTGGTGACAGCAGTTTTCTAAGAGTTCCAGTGATGTCTGAGCAGATCTTGTGCTGATTCTAGGAACATTCTATGAATATAATGGGGAACCAAACTCAAGTGGCAGAACAGAGATCCGTACTGCTAGTAGGTATTAAATAAAAAAAAAATTGTGATATAAATGTATTTAGCTATAACATCTGATCTAAATTGAACTATGTTGCTTTATATTTTTGATCTCCATCTGACTCGGTGGAATAAGACTATATTCCAGCAGTGAATTTTTTTCTTTTCTCCAGTGAATTTTTGCTGAATGAACAGCTTTATTTCTTCCAGAAAAAAAAAACAAAACCCAAACAATTAGGTGACAGTAGTTGGAAGCAAACACTGGTACTAAGTGAATTTAGTGGGGCTACCTTGCTTTGTCCCAACATAACTGAGTAGAAAATGAGGCTGACAGATTCTTTAGTGGTGAACCCATTACCCTCAAAAGCTACACTGAGATCTCTAAAGGTGTGCCGATTTTCAACAAGCCTTCCTCCCAGCCCAAGTGGTGGAGAGATCGTGGGAAGAATTGTAGAAGTCCACCAGAGAGGACTGCAAAAGTGAAAATAACCTACATAGTTTGGTCTAGTGACTTGTTGTTTTTTAAAACTAAAAGATTTGAAACTGAATGCTGGAAAAGAGACAGATCAGCCAAACAGGAAGGTGTTATTCAAAATGAAATGTATAATACTCCAGGTGAAAATCCCATGGCATCTCTGAGAAAGTGGGTGCTCTTCAAGGCTACCTTTGAGTGTGCCCATACTCTGGTATAAGGGAGTCTTCAACTGCACAGCATTAAGTATCTCAACAAATCAAGAAAAAAACAGCTGACTATAGAATGCATAATCCTCTCACCAGGACAGGCTTCATAAGTGTTTGAAGCAGAATCAGCTAGAGAGCAGGTTGAGTAGAAGTGTAAAATAATCAGAGGAAGACAGGGCACTGAGAACCTGCCACTTCAGATGGTGCAATTCTTGGTTTTCACTTCTATCACATAATGATATGTTATGGTCCGGAGTGTAGATCCTGTACACAGATGAGCTGGTAAGGGTTATTTTTAGAATTTAATACTGATATTTCTTAATTATGAGGCAAATACAGTTGTCATTGTGAGGTGCTCACAGTCTTAAAGGGTATATGTATATGTGAACCAGTCCTCACTTTGAATTCCCAGGGAGTTAAGAGGGCTTTAATCTTCATTCCTAGGGGTCTAGTAGTTCATATTGTAGATTGAAAGTCAGAAAGGCAGAGGAAAAAAATAACTTGTACCAAAGACGACTAGAACAATTTTTTTCCAAAGGATATAAACAAGAGTCCTGCAGAAATGACAAACTACATTTGTCTATTGAACCATGTTGGTCTAGTGAATATGGAAAATGCCTTGTGGAATTAATTGAAGAAAACTTACCATGCCCTGAAAAGGGGGGAGGGGGGTGGAATGGAAAGGGGCTTCTTCATCAGTGTCTTTGCACTGATGCCCTGTAGAGCTTACATCATCATAAGAACTGCACTTCTCCTTTTACTTTGGAGTTACAGCAATATCTGCTTGTGGGGGGTTTTTTGGCATCTTTTCCAGTAAGAGGAGGACTTGAAGGGAAGGTGTTGAGATACCTTATAACACTTTAACATCTACCATTCCCAGATCTTGGAGTCTTTAATGAATATCAAGGAAGTCACTCCTGTTACACAGCTAAATGTCACTGGCTGCAGTTCATGAATGGGTAAATTGAGACTGAGAAAGATTAAGGGACTTGTCAAATGTTGTTCAGAAAGTCTGTGTCAAAGCCACACATTCCTGACTCTGCTTTCTAGCCAGTCAGTAGTTTCATCTCTGACGTTTAATTTAATATCATAATGGAAATATATGCTTAATAGATAACAAAGATCTGCTAATATCTGTTTGATTTTCTACGTGTGTTTTTATAATGCTTCTGAATGACAGAAAACATTTTTCAAATGTTTTCAGATGCCTAAAGATGAAAAAGTCATCTTAACCTGTCCCAATCTGCCTTTTTTTTTTTTCTGATGCCAGTGAGAGGTGAATGGAGAGGTCAGGTGTGTTTCTGAATGATTGTGGCTTAATCTGAATGTGTTGCTGCTTCTCCTGGCCCACCTGCCCCCCTTCAGTTCTCACAGTTGTGTGTTTGTGTGTGCTGGTTTTTTACACCTAAGTGGAGATATAAAATGACTCAATCTACAATGACACATTTAGATTTCAGATGTTTTCCTGGCCAATATGCTCATAGTTAAGCTGTCTTTCTAAAGTGTACTTTTTTTATTACTGGTGAAAGTGGCTTCGGGCTTGCTATGAGGAGCTGTGGTAAAATCCAGTTAGATTTATCATAGGCGTATTCCCCATAGACATCTAAAAAGATACAGTGTCCCAGAACTTATTTTCTGTTTTGAAACTATTCTTAATATTTGTTGTAGAGCACACAGAATGAAAATATCAGTTTAACCTATCACACCTCTAACTTTGCATCACTATGGTTTTTTTTCACAAGAAAGCGTGGTCAGCTTACTTTTCAGAACAACGTTCTAAAAGATTTCTAAAGGGGCTACTTGTAAACAGGCCAAATTATATCAGAATGGTCATTTCTGATGCCATTAGGTATTTCTGTCACTAATGGGCTCTGGTGAGATTCAATACTATGAATGATCAATAAAAATAACTGTAGATTTTTTTTTTCCTGAGGATGTAATTGTGCACAGAATTTGCAGAAAGGCACATAAGCAAATGAGTTCAGAGCATGTGCTTAAGATCCCAAGGTTAAGAACTTATGAAGACAGCTGCCCCCCCAAAAAAATTTCTGTGCTTTAGCTGCCTGTTTGTGGGCTGTAGGAAACAAAGCTTTCTTTTCTTATATGCTTTTTACCATGAACTCTTTTGGGGTACTGACTCCCTTGTTCTATTGTGTATAGCCCAGTAGATCTCTGGTCTTATTTGTGCTTTCCTTTTGACAAAAGAACCAATATATTTACTTGTGTATTACATGATCATATCAGTCGAGAGACATCACTCTCTTGAGAAACCTAAAGTCTTATTTTCCTCTGGTGCAGAAGAGGGTGACTCAATCCAAAGCCCACTCAAGTCAAGGAATTGACTCTAACCTGTATCAGCTGAAATCAGGTCTCCTTTCCTTAAAAGCCAAATTTCTATCAGACCTGAAGTCTTCTGAATCATGTGCTTATCCCTTAATCGTGCTTCTCTATTACAGAGGGTGGGTTTGTGACATTTAGTGTAATAAAGGTGTTCTGAACTTCCATGAAGACTTTATTTAGGTTGAGGCTATGTGTCATAAATTAAGGTAGCCAAATCGCATGCAGTTTTAATTTGTGGAAAACATCATTGATACTTGTAATATATAAGTGTAACGGTCAAATATTTGCTTACTGTTTTCCGTTTGATATCTAATTGCTGTNTGGAATTAATTGAAGAAAACTTACCATGCCCTGAAAAGGGGGGAGGGGGGTGGAATGGAAAGGGGCTTCTTCATCAGTGTCTTTGCACTGATGCCCTGTAGAGCTTACATCATCATAAGAACTGCACTTCTCCTTTTACTTTGGAGTTACAGCAATATCTGCTTGTGGGGGGTTTTTTGGCATCTTTTCCAGTAAGAGGAGGACTTGAAGGGAAGGTGTTGAGATACCTTATAACACTTTAACATCTACCATTCCCAGATCTTGGAGTCTTTAATGAATATCAAGGAAGTCACTCCTGTTACACAGCTAAATGTCACTGGCTGCACTTCATGAATGGGTAAATTGAGACTGNGTTGTTTTTTTTTTTTTGTTTTTTTTGATTTTAATTTTTTCAATTTTTGGGGGCTGGATTTTTAAAGATATGTTTTTTTTTTTTTTTTTTTTTTTTTTATTTTAAAAATTATATTAAAAATTTTTTTTTTTTTTTTTTTTTTTTTTTTTCTGATGCCAGTGAGAGGTGAATGGAGAGGTCAGGTGTGTTTCTGAATGATTGTGGCTTAATCTGAATGTGTTGCTGCTTCTCCTGGCCCACCTGCCCCCCTTCAGTTCTCACAGTTGTGTGTTTGTGTGTGCTGGTTTTTTACACCTAAGTGGAGATATAAAATGACTCAATCTACAATGACACATTTAGATTTCAGATGTTTTCCTGGCCAATATGCTCATAGTTAAGCTGTCTTTCTAAAGTGTACTTTTTTTATTACTGGTGAAAGTGGCTTCGGGCTTGCTATGAGGAGCTGTGGTAAAATCCAGTTAGATTTATCATAGGCGTATTCCCCATAGACATCTAAAAAGATACAGTGTCCCAGAACTTATTTTCTGTTTTGAAACTATTCTTAATATTTGTTGTAGAGCACACAGAATGAAAATATCAGTTTAACCTATCACACCTCTAACTTTGCATCACTATGGTTTTTTTTCACAAGAAAGCGTGGTCAGCTTACTTTTCAGAACAACGTTCTAAAAGATTTCTAAAGGGGCTACTTGTAAACAGGCCAAATTATATCAGAATGGTCATTTCTGATGCCATTAGGTATTTCTGTCACTAATGGGCTCTGGTGAGATTCAATACTATGAATGATCAATAAAAATAACTGTAGATTTTTTTTTTCCTGAGGATGTAATTGTGCACAGAATTTGCAGAAAGGCACATAAGCAAATGAGTTCAGAGCATGTGCTTAAGATCCCAAGGTTAAGAACTTATGAAGACAGCTGCCCCCCCCCAAAAAATTTCTGTGCTTTAGCTGCCTGTTTGTGGGCTGTAGGAAACAAAGCTTTCTTTTCTTATATGCTTTTTACCATGAACTCTTTTGGGGTACTGATTCCCTTGTTCTATTGTGTATAGCCCAGTAGATCTCTGGTCTTATTTGTGCTTTCCTTTTGACAAAAGAACCAATATATTTACTTGTGTATTACAAGATCATATCAGTCGAGAGACATCACTCTCTTGAGAAACCTAAAGTCTTATTTTCCTCTGGTGCAGAAGAGGGTGACTCAATCCAAAGCCCACTCAAGTCAAGGAATTGACTCTAACCTGTATCAGCTGAAATCAGGTCTCCTTTCCTTAAAAGCCAAATTTCTATCAGACCTGAAGTCTTCTGAATCATGTGCTTATCCCTTAATCGTGCTTCTCTATTACAGAGGGTGGGTTTGTGACATTTAGTGTAATAAAGGTGTTCTGAACTTCCATGAAGACTTTATTTAGGTTGAGGCTATGTGTCATAAATTAAGGTAGCCAAATCGCATGCAGTTTTAATTTGTGGAAAACATCATTGATACTTGTAATATATAAGTGTAACGGTCAAATATTTGCTTACTGTTTTCCGTTTGATATCTAATTGCTGTAGTAACAAGGCATAAAAGCATAAAGAGGCATTACATGCAACTGTAGGTTTTTTGGGGGAGAAAAAAAAGGATGAGTAAATAATAAGTTAATCTGTGTAAATGGATCTTTTCCTGGAGATCTTCAGTTTTAGTGTTTTGCTGGGTTGCTGAACAGAGAGCACTACTTTGATAGAAATGACTGCCAGATGTAGCTTTGCACTGTGAACAGGACAATGCCATACTTCTGGAATGGTAGCGAGCAAATGTTTCTGTGTGGATTTCGGCTCGTTACAAAGACTTAAATCTCTCTGATATCTGGTTCCTGGGTTGCTAGGACAGATGAGAAGTATTTTCATTCATTTAGCCATGGAAAAAAGTCAGGAAGAGAGCAGATGCATTAGAAGACAGGTTAGTACTGCCTTGATCCACTCCCAAGCTGTGTACATGTGCCCTGGGGCTAGCTCCAGGTGCAGGCCTATGGAAAAAGTCCCCAGGTGACATATGTTTAAAAAAAAAAAAGTCATTATGGGTTTTGTTAAGGAAACCTGCCTGGAATCTCTGATCCAGGTACAGGTAGAAAGGAACATCAGCGTGCTGCAGGAGCTGTGCTGGATTGTAGAAGACCTTGCGAAGAGATGGTGAAAGGGCTGTTGTTGCCTTTGCATCCTTTTATGTGCTTAATCTGGCAAACAGCTGCTATCTTGTCCTGAATGAGTGAGCGAGAGTTAATATTAATTCAGGTTTATCTGTCAGGTAACATGAAAGCAATTGCATGGTAGAAACCTGGCTTAATATAGAGGAGATGGAGTATCATCAGCAAAACGTTTTACAGTCTCTGCTGGCTTAAACACGCTAAAAGGTTTAGGCAGACAAACCTGTGTAGTTAGCAATGTGGAGGAGTCCTTAGGCAAGAAAATCAGGCCTAGTGTTACCTTTTGGGATAATGCTGAGGGTGGGAGAAAGTCACTATTTCCAGTTTTTCCTGTCAGATCTCAAAGCAGTGAATTTAGCATCATTAGTGGTGTAAAATTTCTTGGATGGTGAATCATCTTAGTAATGCAAGCAGCGAACTCAAGGTTTCAGCAGTTGTTGGGTTTTTTTTATTTTTCAGAAGTAGCTGAAAACTAATTAAATCAGAGTGGATGTTTTATCACTTCATCTTCATACTTTTCATACATATACACTCAGTTTGGTATTGGATTCCAGAGAGGGATACAGGAAATCCATGAAACCGAATTTGTTTACAGTTTGATATTGGCATTTTTCCATTAAAAAATAAATTGGAGGGTTTAAAAAGGAAAACATGCTTCTTGGAGCAAGTCAAGTCTTCAGAAACGCAGATATAATTCCTTGCTTTTGCCAGGAGCTGCTTCTGCCCTTGTAGAAGTTAGTCAGTCTCTGTGTCTCAGTTATGCAAAGTGGGAAACAGCACATCCCTGGTTCCTAGTGACTGTGGTAGTACGTATCTACCAAAGAGAGTGAGGCAATGCTTTGGCAATGGGAGCTGTGCTGGAATCAATTTGATGGAATGGCAATTGCTGGATCCATCTCAAGAAAGGGCTAACAAACATTTATTTAGGTGAGGCTGACAGGTTACCACTGGAATGTACCTTCCGTAGCTTAAGCATACTTGTCCCAGGCTTTACACATTGTGCTGTTTGTTACCCTCCGGGGACGCTTCTCTTTTTTTTTTAATTAAAAAAAACAACCCACAATTTTGAAGGACAACTTCATATGGTGCCAACTAGCTTTCAACCCGGGTACACAAAAAGGTCAGGTTTTCTTGCTTTCTAACAAGCCTAGAGATAAGTAGAAGAGACACCAAATACATTCCCAGCTGTAAGGAACATGGTTGAGGTTGTAAGGAGAGTCGCCTAGCAAGACTGTGAATTATTTTCTTTGAATTTCAAAGTGTAACTCTGCTGCTTCAGCTGAGGAAGGTTCCCCAACAGTCACTTGGTTTCTGTGGAAACAGTTCCAGTGTAACACATAGGCCTGCAGACAACACAGAAAGCTAAACCTTGTTCTTAGATTTGCCAGGCTTGACAATGAAATTTGTCCAACTACAGTGTTTGCTCCCTTTTGTGCTAGAGTAGACCTATGACTAATATTACGTGCTATAATGAGAGTAACTTTTTACTTAGAATGAAGAGTTTGTAATCTTTTTTTTTGTGTAGCTTTACTTTTGTGTTTTGCTGCTAAAAATACTTCTTAATTTAAAAAAAAAAGTCTTTGTTGCATCCTTCTAATAAGGATAGGGAAGGAAAACATCCTACTGATTTGTATTCCCTTCATTCTATGACTAGTACACTTCTTGTAAAGAAAGGCAGTGGTCTCTTGTCTCTTCTGTGCTGTCTCACTGCCTTCTAGTGCCCAAGTAAAACACTTGTAAGAAGAACTGATGAATGCAGTTGACAGTCCTAAAACATTCAGGCTTTTCCTGTCCTGCAGGGCTGCTTCTATAAAGTAATGCTGGGTTCCTAATTTAGGCATACTTGATTTCCTGCAAGAAGGATACAGACTGATGGTTCCAGGCTTGCAGCTGTCACTAAAAGTTTAGGATCCTCTTCTGGTCTCAGACTTGTGATGGGATAAATATTTTGCTACCAGCCAGGCTTCTTATTAGTGGTCCTATGACAAAGAAAGTGGTAGCTTTCTGGGGTTGTAGTATTAGAAATATGGTCTGGCTGATCTGGGGGAGTGTTCTTGCAAGATCCAGCAAGAACTAAATGCCTACTTTCCTTTATATTGGGATGCGGGGTTTTTAAGTGAGTTAATCATCCAGGTGCCAGTATCCCATTGGACATGAGCACTCTAGCCATGAGCCTTCTCTGAAAATCCTTGTTTGGTGACTTCTGATTAAAGTGTTCTGCACAGTCAATTTTTTTTTTTATAATTAACAATTATATGGTATTAGGAGGCCTATATATTTAGACCTGGATGAAAGAAAATGTTGAAGTACTAAAATATTTAAATCACAATCCTCTCTTCAGTAGTTGTTTTGTTTTGTTGTCCCCTGTCTTGTCGTCTCATTCTCCCCCCGACTCTGTTTGTTTTGCACTTCCCATAGGAAGTCCTGCATATCTCTTTTTAGCTAGTCATCTACCTCATATGGAGTTACAGCATATTGAAGATCTGGTTCTGTGGGGTCTGGAGTTTTTCCATGTGGTTTAAATAAGGAATACATTTGAGAAAATACAATCTGCTTGTGGACATGCTGGAAGCAGAAAAAGAGGCTAATTTTGTTTAGTTAATTATTCACTGATAATTATTTACTCAGCTCTACAAATTGATGGAAACTTGTAATCATGTTGCTATGGCACCTGATGTCATTTATAAATGCTGAGTGAAGCAGCTCTATTTAATTGTAAAACTGGACACAACGATTGAACAAATGAAATCTGTCAAACTGAATTTTGTGAGGGAAATCTTACCGACAGAGTTTGCAAGTTAAGCATCTAGTTGCAAATAATTTCTTCCCTGTGAACCTGAAAAACAGTTGTGCACTTTTCTGATTCAAGCCTGCATATTATTATCTTGTTAGAGTAAGCAACATCTGAATAACAAATTCTGTCATCCAAAACTGCTGAAGGCCTTTCTGAACTCTTCCTTCACTGTGAAACTATAACTATTTTCTGTAATAGTTTTAGTCTTGCAAAACAGCCTTCCAGAGAAGACCACTATACAAGGCTTTGATGCAAAGACTTTCTAAATCTAATTTCCCAAGCAGTTTAGAAAGCAGTTGATGATCCTCCAAGCATTAAAATGTGAATATTATCAGGCCTACAACATTTAAATGTTTAATCCGCCAGCTGCAAATAAAGCTTTAATTTCCTAAATGTAAGTGGACCTTCATTATTAATCCATTTGCTATATGTTTAATTGAGATAAATGAATACAGTACTAAATTCAGCTATATGTTTCCATATGCTTTTCTTTGTAATCTGGCCATGTATAATGCATCGTTATTTTAACAGCCCTACCAGCAAATTATTCTGCATGTACTTCTTTTCTATGTTCTTTAAACATTTTTCTATATTGTGTGATTTCAATTGTTTCTGCTTCTTTCTTGGTAAATAGTTGAGGAGTAAGCACATTTTCAAGAGCTGTAGGGAGGCTAAGATGCCAGTTGCATTTTAACGATATGGTGCATTATCATTCTTACTGTAGCCAATTCTCTTTTAAATCATTGCAGTTTCTGCTTTAGCCTCCAGCTATAGAATTCTTTTCAAACCGACAGTGAACTTGGCAGATTGCCAAGAGAAAAATAAAGGTGTTTTGGTCCACCAAAGTATTTTGAGTGGTTCTTAGTGATACAGTTTTCTTCTCTACATCTGCAAAACATTTTTTTCTGAAGTGAATTTTCATGTGAAAAGCCTCCTTAATAATCACCAGTATTGTTTGTTTCAATGCAGTTATTTAACTGCACCCCTGGGTGCTTACAAAATAAACAAGAGACTCTTCTAAAGAGTTTTAAAAGTGGCAGGTGCTTAGTCTGTGCCCTATTCACTTAGTTTGCAATGACATTTTTGTGCTAATCTATAGACAAACAAGAGACAGGTGACACACAGCATCAAGTACAATGTGCTAAGTCGACAAACTTTGGTCTAGATAAGATGTTTGTGCTGCATATGCCCACAGTGGCAACACGGATTTATACTGTTTATATTTAAGTTGTGTTCCTCAGCATTGGTAATATCACAAACTTAAATGCTTATATGTTGACAGACAATGAAATATTTTGGGGGCTAGAGATCTCAAAGAATCTCCTGCACAAAAAGACAAAAAAACCCACAAACCCCAAACCCAAATAAACCCCCCAAAAAACCCCAAACCCAAAAATTGCTAATTCCTGAAAGCGAAGTGTAGTTTTCATTTTTAGCATTGTGAAACACGAATAATAACTAGACTGGATTGTTAAATGTAGCTGAAATAGCCAGAGTCTCAGGGAAACAATTTTTCTATGAATACAGTTCATTCATTATAAAATACCATGTCTGTGGCACACTTAGGCTAATGGTATTGTACACTCTAAAGTGGTATAGAAATTACTAAATATTACATTGTAAAATATGGCCAACAGAGAGTAGTACTAACTGAATTTAGAAGCAAATGGAAGCAGGATATTCATCATCCCTTCCCCGTTTTACAGTCTAATCCATTGAGATACCAGATGAGCAACTGGCTCAAAGCTTTTTAATGATCTTGTTTGTAAGGAGGAACTCTGTTTAGAGAGGATGAGATTGGAGGGCCAAGGGGAGATGAGACAGGAGGACCACTTTTTTTTACTAAGGCAGTTATTAACCATCTCTCCAAGGGGAGATGGTAAGGAAGAGCAGTATATGTATGTGTAGAGACATTGGTATGTTCACATAGCCACCCCATGATATTTAAAAATACCATTAATCCTAGCAGATCTCTCACTCTAAGACCTGTATTCCCTGCAACTGGTAGTTGTGAAAAACGTCCTATTCCATATTCACATTCCTGTATTCACTTCCATTTATACACTACTTGTGCCTGACACCAGAAGAAACGGAATAACCTATTACATTATCAGTGTCACTGATTTTGCATGTCGAACTGCTTTCCCTTACAAAATAAGAGGGGAGTTGCAGTGTCCACACACAGCTGTGTAGCTTTTGTAGTGCCTCACATTCCTCCTATCATTCTCAGTGGGGGGTGTAGTTGATGATAGAAAGGAATGGGCAGGGGGCTTGTTGCTGCAATAGAAGAGAATGGCAGAACTTTTCCCTACTGATTCATCCAAGCCCAACAAATGGGGCCAGTTTGGGGAATCAGAAGCTGGTTCTGTGTAGATAGTTTGTGCAACTTGGCGCATAGCATGAGCAGAAAGTATCATCAGTTCACATCAGAATATTGTCCTTGGGTTAAGGGCAGTTGTCCTTGAGACACTTATGCATGTGTTCTCAAATACCCTTTGCACATTTGTCTAACAAAAATCCTTCCACCTCTGAAGTTCAAAGATTCATCAAAAAGGGTAAAAAGATTGGAAAAGAATCAATTTTATTAATAATTGAATCGGTTGCTGTGGCATGTGCTTTTTTTCGTTCTCAGATTGAAATTTGGCCTGGACTTCGGGAAATGTAGAGTAAGACTTTATTACATTTAACCGAAACCCAGCCCAGGCTTTGATGTGGCTATTGATGCAATTCTTGATCAGCAGGTACATAATCATCACCAATACTTCTTGAAGTACTTTGTTTTTGATTATGGAAGGGGATAACATAGATGTAAAGCACTGTTTTCCTTATGAGCACTGATAAAATCGCATTTCCTAAATGGAATGGGGGAGACTGCTCTTGAAGATAAATTATAATCTAGACAATAGAGAGGCAGTAGATCTAACTTTCTGTACTTCGGTAAAGCATTTAATAAGTTACCACTTGGGAAATGGTTAGTTAACCCATAGAAGATTGGGATTAGTAGAAAAATTAGTAGAAGAAATGGATGGTGAGTAAGGAAGGGACAATAGCATGGAATTTTTGTGTAAGGGAGTCACTAGTAGAGTATACTGAGGTGTTTGATGTTTAAAAATTAATCTATTTATTATTTTTGTTAGTCATTTTGCGGTGGGGGGAAAAAAAGGACTTGATAATGAGATTTGTAGATGAAACAGCTGATAAAGCATCATCAGCACCAAAAGGGATCATAATTTTAAGCAGGTAGAATAAGATGACTATGAACTGCAGTAGAAAGACTGAGAACTGAATAGCACAAGTGCCATTCAAGCTGTTATAACATAAGGGGCTTCTGTTCCGCAGACAATAGCAGTGGAGAAAGACCATGTATATTAGCTGATCACAAGGTGATTCCAAACCACAGAACTGAGACAGTTAAATATTAGGCTGGATTTAGCAAAATATGGATCAGCTATTTGAGCAGGAGGGTAGAAGTAGCAGTGCAATCAAGAAAAGAGGTATCAGTTTTATGAATGAAGACTTAAGGTGCACCTACATAGTACAGCAGCACTTGTACGGGCAGAGGGTACCCACACTGGCTCTGAACTTAGCTGTATTGACAGGGCAATTGTCTTTTGCAGGCCTGGTATGAGCACAGAAGTAAGAACATAATTAAGTTCTTAACTGAGAACCAAGTAGAAGCAAAGCAGATTAATGACAGAACCTGGGAGCTAGAGTGTAAATCTCTTGCAAATCTAAGTCAGCTGTTCTGGTTCTATTTTTTCCCTCCAAGTTGTGTGTCTCCTGTTTATGACAGGCAGGTTACTGATGCTGCTTAAGTGCAAAAGCAATTAAAATAATTTCTGCTGTTCTGATAATTTATGCTAGTTCCCGTTTGCTTTGTTTTACAAACAAATGAGCTGCATTATTATCTATAGCACTGACCATCCTTCCAAGTATCCTATCATGTAAGTAGTTTGTATAAATAATTAAAAGCAGGGGTTCACGGTGGTGTCTGCAACAATGGGCTTGTTTTCTGCAACTTGATAGGAAAGATTTGATTTACATCTGCTCTGGGTATTTTATTCCCTATCTTATTAAAGCTTACAACTTAGATATACCATAGTTTTTTATGGGGAACCTTGCCAAACATTTTCAGATGAAGAAAAATTTTCTCCAATTAAGAGATAGTATCAGTGGAATAGAGCGTTGTCACACGATAATGGTCTCCTGCTGCTTTGTTAAATGCCAAGGTAAACCTGAGGCATTTATCAGAAATTAATGTCAAAGCAAAGTCGAGAGGTTTATCTTGAAAGCTGGAAACACTGAGCCTGTGAAAACGTTCTGTTACAAAATAGTCTGTTTCCTTGTGGATCCCTCCTCCCCCCAGTTACACTTGGAAGGAAGCAAATTTGCTTTCTGGCACCAAATGCTGCCCCTAAAACCAGATACCAACTTTCTCTTAGATGCATAAACAGGCTGCTGAATCTCTAACTTTAAGCTGAAAATGAGTAGTTCTGTTGATTGTTTTGCAACTAAGTATGGGCTTTACCATTGCATCCCATTACACTGAGCTGATCCAGGGCTTTAATTTTGTCAGGCTTCACACAGCCCTGATCCAAAGTACGTTGAAGCTAACTGAAAGAAAAGAGAAGTTTGAACTTGAAAAACATAAGTATCCCTCAAAGCAAACACATAAATCTGGGCTTGCTCTGTTATCGAATAGGGCCTGAAGGAAGGGGTGAGGTGGGGGAAAAGAAAGGATAGAAGATGAAATTATAACTCGGCCACTTGGAAAGATGCAACAAAATGCATTATGGCAGCGAAACCGGCCTCTGTGCTGTTTCTGTTTGTTCCTCACAGACACTGAGTAAAGTTTATCAACTTGCTAGCTATGAAGAACCTGTTTGTCTGTTAGATCGAAGGCAAATCTTGTTAGAGGAGTAAATCCCTTTAAGTATTCTTGCTCTTCAGTTACATCACAACACTTTTTTACTACTGTCAGAAGGTGTCCACTGCCTTTTAAACCTTAAATTAACCATGTCAAATCAACCTTAATAGCTACTTAGTCATGTATTTAATTAGTCCAGAAATATGCATGAATTTTGATAATTGTCCTCAAACTTTCCCCTTCAATAAAATCTAACGTATTCATATATTCGGAGGTCTTAGTTTCTTTCCTTCCCTTTTTTTTTTCCTTTTTTCTTTTTGTAGTAGTGATTGCTCTTTTGTGACCTCCCTTACCTTCCACTGGTGTACAAAAAAGGAAATGATGAGTTGTTTTGAGTTTGCTGTTTAATGTCCATTCAATCGTACCGTAAACAAAACTGAAAACCTCTTGAAATTAATGTTTCAAATTTACATATAATTTAGAGATTAGAAGACAATATATGTTCATCTCATAATCAACAGAATTATTTTCTCAATATTTAAAAATACACTCTTATGGAAACTATTTTTGGCAAAGATTAGATTACTTTATATTACTTGCAGACCATATATTTCTTTACTGAAAATCTAAAGGTGAAACCCACCGTATGTAAAAGTGATGCTGCACTGATTGCTTTCTATTGTCCTAGTCTTGGGGACTGGAAAAATATACACATGCTGACAAGTGTAAGAAGAAATCTGGTCAATCTTTAAAACTGTTTTTTCTTTGCCTGACTTATTCAGGGTAAATATTTTTATTTGGGAGTGTTCTGCATCTCTTTAAAAATTAAGGTGGCCCTGGGTCTCACTCAAAATCTGAATGCTGTCAGAATATTAGGCATGGTCCATATACTGGAAGTTTGTCTCAACTACAAACAAAATGGAAACAAAACCAAAAAAAACCCTAAACCTTCACAACCACAAAAAAACCCACACAAACTCCACGCATATTTCTTGTCAATATTGGAAGAATATTCTGCTTCATCTTCATTTTAGATAACAGTTCACCATTTTTGGGCCCTGGTAGTTATTAATCCAATTTAATAAGAAGTCAAAGAGACGAGTAAGGAGAAACAAGTGGGTTTTGTTGTTTATTTTTCTTTCAGAGTAGAGAGATTCATTTCAGGGCTGTTTTCAGAAGACTAGATGTTGGGTTGTACTACAGCATACAGTGTTTCATCAGTCATGCTGCATTGTCACATGAGGTGTTTCTATGAATTCATTTGAGTTTCTGAGATTTGCTGAGTTATAAGAGAGAAAGCCATTCCATGAATATCTAGAAAGTGCCAGCGGTGGGCAATTCTCTGCCACCAAACAGGGAGGATTCTTTTCATTTAAGAATGAGAGTGTTTGGGAGGAAATGCAGAGATAAAATGCTGAAGCAGTCCTAACAATTAGCAAATAATACTAAAATCTTGTTCAGAAAAGATGTAGTGCATCAGTAGATGCACTACAGTGCATTAAACATGTAGTGCAGATGTAGTGCACTGCAACCCTGCAGTGTTCCTGTATGTGGCAGGTTTCCCAGCCTAGCGGTGGGCTTAGGTCCCCAGTGTCTTCCCCAATATTGCTGATCTAATGCATGTGTGGTGAAGCAGGGAGANTGTCTTCCCCAATATTGCTGATCTAATGCACAGCTCTAATGGAGCTGTGTGGTTTAGCTCTGCCATGTGGTGCAGGAGCATGCGTAATACCAGATGGTGGGCTAACGTGAACTGAAGACCTTATAGCAGCCCTCCCTGGAAGGAGGAGGGGAGTATGTACCTGTGTGGGTATGTCTGTAAATAACCAGTTCTTGCTTAGCTTTCTCAAAAGTGGTCTGCAGGAACAGAAATGCTTTAGTAAAACGTGCGTTAATATTCAGTGAAACAAATAAATTACTTCTTGTTTTTAAATGTCCCTTGACTTGTGTCAAGTAATGAGGTGTCTCCAGAACCTCTGAATATCATGTAAAAGGGAAACTGTTAAATAGTTTGGCCTGGTGCAATCACATTTTATGGAAATGTTGAACAGCCTTCTGGGGCTCTCTGTTTTCACCAACACTCACCAAACCCCTGTAGATTTTCATTATGTTTCACAAACATGAAGTGTTGCTATTTGGTAAGTTTTATTGGATATTGATAAATAAATGAAAGTTGTACTTCACTTAGGGAATTAGTGAAGTTAAGAAAAACATTTCAGGATGGGATACTGGGCAATGAAAAAGTGACTTGCCTGCTTTTGGTGGAGTAGAAATTTAAACCTCTCTCAGTAGTTATGAAACAAATATTGAGAGGAGAAACCACCCTCTTGTCACTTTAATTTCAGAATGCACCAACTAGGGAATATATATTCAGACGGCAGCTTAACTAACTTCTGAACTGAACCAGGGAAGTAATTTGCTAGGCTAAAATCAGAAATATAGCTTATTGCCAAATCAACCTCAACAAAGAATGAACTGGATTTGAGCTGATTCTCTTTCTCAATACGTGATGCTTTTTGATAACAAAATTCATTCCAGTATCATTGAAAAAGAGGAATTTCTAGGCAATCTGAAACCATAATCCTGTAAGCAAAAGTAGATGAAAGCTATGCTGTTTTCAATAATTGGTCTGCAGTACTTTACACTTCAAAATTAAAATATTCTTATGACTATTGCTTCTAATTGAGAACATATTAATATAAAACTTAAAAACTTGGGTCTGTCTTTGCAGGTCATTAGCATGATTGATACAACCAATGTTGCTTTTCTTTGTTCTAAACAAAGTAAGCTCTTTTAAGAAATTATCTTTGTCTTTGCTCTTTCTCTTTCAGTATATCTTTTGATGCATCCATAGTTACAACAGCAAAAAATTGGGGTCTTGACAGAAAAAGGGATGTGTATTTTGTGAAAATATCTCAATATCAACTTCTGGAAAAAGTAGGAGACCAAGATCTGCTGTGAATGTTTTCTGGAGAAAAGACACACGCACATGTAACTTTGTTGGAAAAAGTGATTAGCATTAAAAGGGCTGTGCACTTATATCCTATGTGCTGATTTTTCAGGAGCTTTTGGAAGCTTTGGAGGGGTGTTCCAAGGTTTACCTGCAACATCCAGTCACAATAGCAGGCAGAGCAGCACCTTGCTGTAGGATAGCAGTGATTTGACTTTAGGTCACTGACAGACCCAGCTCTAAATCCCAGAGAAATAAGTGAGGAAAGGAAGGAATTTAAAACTAAGTCTTCCATACCTCAATGAAGGTTCCTTCAGATTATAAAAATGAATCTATAATTTAGGCTTCTTTGGGAAAATTGGAGGTGTTAGGATCAACAGGAAATTGTGTGGATGGAAAGACCATTTCATAGCTCCAGGACCTTTTTGCTAGTCTATCATGGCAACGGTACACTTTAGTAGACGCAATTCTGGAAATAAATCCCTGAAGCTCTATTGAGGCTCTAGGGAGTAGTCTTTTATCTCTGATAATCAGCTCTAGTTGCAATATTGTCTATCTTCTGTAATTGTAAAGGCATTAACAGTTGTCACGTTAGGATGTTAATTGAATAACATCCTCATGTTTCCATTTGTGGTTTTGCAGAGTAAATTGGATGTTGCTTTCTGCTGTGTGGATACAATGTGGTTGTTATGTAGGTAAAGGACTGGAAGGGAGATTTGAATCCTAACTAACCTTTCACTGAGCAGTATTAAGTATACACTTTATGTACAACAGTGGTGCTAGATACTGTGCTTCTGAACCTGTCTGGCTGAAATTGGTGAGAATTTCGCTATTGATTTTGATTAGGCCATGATCTGTTGGGTCTGGTTGGTTTGAGTTGGAATATGTAATCCAACAGGTTTCAAGATGGAATTAAAAAAAAATGTATTTTGGATTTAAAAAAAAGTAAATAACTTTCTGGATTATTTGTCCAAATCAGAAATAACTGTGTAACCAGTGTCTATGAGCTAAAGTTAGCACGGACATAATAGCATGTCATTCATAAACTGCTATAAGTAAGAATAGTATGGCAGTAAAAATATACTATGAAATAGCTATGCTGTCAAATCACCAATTATAAAGACATATCAGAGGGAAGAGAGTTGTAACCCATTACACTACTGCACATCCCCAAGGGTGATATCACAGCAAGGCTGAATACTGACTACTTACAGTAATTTCTAGTGGCTTCAATGGTTCACGGCAAAGAGATGAATATCAGAAGCCCCAATAATATACTTTCTTGCCTAGGTTTCTATTTATAATGAAATTCTGTTCAGATTAGTGGAAAAAAGTACATCCAAAGAAGAAAAGGAGGGAAAACTAAATAGAATTGCCACAGGATTTATTTTTGCTTTAACTTATAGATGATGATTAAAAATGTGTATTGATTTGCAATTTGCCCTGATACTTGAAACTGATAAAAGTGTAAACTACTTCTTTGATTTAATAGCTTTATTAGAGCTGAGGCTGGGTAGAGTTATGTGGGGTCACTTTTTGCCTGGGGTTGCCTATCGGTTTTCAGTAGAAGAAAAGAATAGGAATGAAGCACTGACAGATCCCATCTGGGCTCCCTGAGACAGCTGGTTTCAATACAGTCTGTCTAATGCTAGAATTGTGTCTTCAGTTGCTTTTGTTGGCATATCATAATAGTTTAATATTTTGAGGTAACACCTACAGAATGGACCGCGTCCATAGCGTTAGTAGAAATACTTCTAATGAATTAGAGGAATATTGGATATCTGTATACTAATTCAGCTGTACAGAATTAGTGTGTATGTATATATTTATAGATATATAATAGCTGTAATAGTGCTATGAATACACAAATTAAACAAGATGAAACTGGGACTAATTTTTAAGTTTCCTCTGGGTTCGTCTATGTCTGACTAGCAGTAGATCAAATGTATGCTATTTTTTTTCTTTTTTAATTTTGGCATTTAAGTATTGTATATTCATCCTTAGTTCAGCTTGGCTTATAAACATGCTGTGTGGGCCACACCCTTGTTTAAATACCATATTTTGAAATCCTGGAGTGTCAAAAGCGTTGCAGAGACACTTGGACAAAGATATTGGAATCTGGTGAGATGTTTTTGCTATGACCGTTTTCCTGGAAATCACATCTTTGTATTTAATTTGGATTTTGGTCTTGTGTGAAAGGGCATTGATCATATCTAATATTCTCTTTATTATTATACCAATTACTATAGCTATTTTCTAAAAATTTCAAACTTCCCCTGCCTGAAAGCTGCAGGAAGAATAGTCCCCCATCTATAGGGCACAGAATGTGAATAAAATGCCTTAGCAAGCAACAGCAACTGCACAGGGGTTAGGACTCATTTTGGGAGAATTGAAATTGGAGTCTAATGTGGGGAGAAAATAGCAGACTGGGAAAATGGCCATATTCCCTGAGGAACTTCAATGCAGCAATTCAGAAAAAAATACTATGAGATTTCTAATGTACATGCAAATGCACACATCAGTATTGGTCCCTCAATCCTCTTCAGCTGAAATCTTATTTTGCAAAAATTAAGTTGCCTTCTGCCAGGAAAAATTACTGTTTGTCATTTATTCCAAGAGACTGCCTTGTCTTGTGTGATCAGTTCACTACATTTGCAATATGGAAACAACATATTTCCATTAATGCAGACATTCACTTCCATCTCCATAAGACTCTTGAAGCACACTACTCTAAATTTAGAAGTGCTTGCTGTTCCCTCCTGCCCCCCCTTCTTCAATTTCTTTTTTAAATGATGTAGTTATATAGCTAAGATTGATTCTATAATCAAACCCAGCCTGTAAGATGACACTCACTTTGTGAATAGATAGCTTATCCACCTTCTATCCTAATACTCAGATGTACAGCAGAGAACAGTAATTCTTTGCGTCTCCTACTCGTTCCCCCATATTTTTATTTTTTTTTTTTTTTGGAAAAGTGGTTACCTTCAATGTTATACAGTGAGCACAAAGTATTCACAGGAATGTATCTGTCTCTTATTGCCTGTTTCTGCTTAAAATGAGCTATTTTGTCCTGCAAACCAGAAATAAAATTACAACTGCATTGTAAGGGTTACGGGAGGGAAGGCCTGTGTTTAACTCTTGCAACAAATGCAGGATACTCCACACATTTTTTTTCCAGGATATTGACTGATGCCAGTAAAATCTGTTTATTTATTCTGATGTGGTTCATCAGAAGATTTTTTTTTCTTTTGTTCCTGACTTGCTTATAAACCATGAACTTGCACCTTGGTTCTTTAATTGCAGTGCAGTTTGGGGAAATTGAGGTTGAAAGATGGTAATCTGTGTGTAGTGACCACATAGGAATGCCAACGTGCTTTAATAAGAGCTCTGGAAACAATAGAAGTCTAAAATCAGGACTAAAAGGAAGAGTAAAACCAGGAAAGGCTAGGACATTTTTTCTATTTGGAGAGGGATTTCACTGAAGAGTTAATAGAACTTTGGTTTGAAGAACTTCTGTAATTGTGCCTTCATGCTTTTTTTTTTTTTGTTATTTAAAAGGTTTTAAAATCAACTGCTGAAGCTGAAAGGAGGCAGGCTAAAAAAGGAGGGTTTTTTTTTGTTTTGTTTTCAGATAAAATATGTCTAACATACATTCTTTTACATTCGTGACATAGTGTTTTGTTCTGGGCATTTTATAGTATGTTCCAGAGCCTGTTGGAGTGGAAAACGATGCCCCTTGTAACTAACTCCCATGTCTTTGTGTTAAATCACCCTTCCTTTCCCAGGTCTCCAAGCAACAGTATCTTAAAGATGAAATATTCATTTCTGAAACCTAATTTAATTTCAGAGTTGCCTGAGCTGCAGAGCTTATCAGTTCATGGAATCCACAAAATTCAATGAATTAACAGCTCTTTTCCATAGATGGAAGGTTATTTTTAATTTTTTTCAGGATCTTGTTAAAATGCATCTTCTGATTTTTAACCTTGGTTTGGCTGGCTATGATTTAGTCATTTGTGATATAGGGATAAGAAGAAAAACTAGAAGCAATAATCTTCCCATCAATAAATGCAAGGCATTGTTGCTTTATAATAGCTATTAGCAATCCTGAACAGTGCAGAGCCATAAATAAATGAAGGCTAAAGCATTTCAAAGCTGTTTTCTATTTCCCTTGTTTTAGTTCAGATTTTTTAAAACACATATTGTCCAGAACCTTAAGATTATCTAACAGATCACTAGTGACATATTTTAACCAGTTAAGTCAGTAACAAATGAAACTGGGCATGAAACATTATGGAAATAATGAATGAGTGCAAGAGCTCAGAAAGGCTGGGCTTTGTAAGTGCTACTATAAAATGAGCTAAGGTGAGCTTGCCAAGAGCATCTGAGGATGCTTCTTTTATTCCTGTGAACTTTCAGTGACTGGTAGATGGATGTCTGTGCTTCTGATGTTCACACAATTTTGCAAATTAGGTATTTCTGATAATTCTCGTAATTAATGTGTAGACACTATTGCCTTTTACTCTTCTTGTACTGAATAAGAAGTAACGGTTGGAGATTGGAATACTCAGATAAAGTTTGGAGGGTCTTGTCTGAAGCTAGGATTAATCATTACCAGGTGCGAGTCATAAATATTTATCCATTCTTAGAGACTGCCATTGTTCATTGTAACTGTTGGGTCTTTCTGAAAACACAGAGCAGCAGTGCTGGTGATGCAAGACCCAAGCAGTCCCCTCCTGCCCACCTGAGCTTGTCCCTTGTGCTACTTTTGGTCTGCCCTCATGTTCCCAGGGCAAGCAGGTATAGAGGTGCCAGGATCTCTCTTGGAATCATTGTGGGTGGAACAGGGGTTCCCTTCCTTGGATGTCTGCTGCTGATAAGTCTCATAAAGGACGTCCAGTAAAATCCATCACTGGTAGTCTCCCTGAGAAAAGCTGAGAATGAGATGGTGGACAATACAAAATGAGTAGCGTAATCTTTCTGTTGCTCTGCTCTGCAGTGTGGTTTCCACTGAGGCTGTTTGGATTTACAGTAACCATATGGCTAGAAAGATTTTCTCCAAGGAAAGAATACCCTGGAGATTTGCATCATTGTATCATAGGTGTATTATGGAGCATGTGTATGCAGGCAGAACTTGCGCATCACTAACTTCAGCCCAAATATAAATAACATCTGTTGTAGCATGTGATATGATAAAGATCAGAATTAATGACTAAACCCCGAATCTTTTAGCTTATGAAAAAGATTTACTTAGCTGCAATTGGGCACATTCATGTTTCAAGGAACTTGAATGATTAATTAATCATTTCTATCCTTCTGTATAAAAGAAAGTGGGGTTTTTTGTTGTTGTTGGGTTCTTATTTTGTTTTTCCTACCTTGAATAAAAATTTTGTAAAGGTGAGGATTTGTAGAGATTTCAAAATATTTTCCCAGGGATGGTACTGGGAGTTCTTAGAATGAATTAGCATTTCAGGGCAAATTTTCAGTGTTTACTATGGTTCATAAATGTCAATGACACAACCATGTTTTTCAGCAGGAGAAATTACAAGCCTTAATTCAAGCATGCCTCGTCACTTACTAGCTATGCTGCTTTTGTAAACAACTAGGCAGAACAAACTGGCATGTGCAAGAAAGGAGTAAGCAGAAAGTGCTATAAAGATACATGTATTTTCTGTATGGCTTATATAAACTCCTATAGTGTCTACATTTTATTTCTATTTATATTATAAAGATGCTTTGGTCACTTATGCATTGGGTTTTTTTAAATATCAGAAAGTGAAAGCATTTTCCAAACTATGGTGATTTATGACTAAATAAACCTAAATATAAATCATATAGCAAAATACTAACCCATATTTGCAAGCTAAACTATTCCTCTTGACTCGCGTGCTCAAGAAAAGACAGAAAATAGATGAGTGTTGCAATGCTCTTTGAAGGGTAGTAATCAGGGCTTCTGCCTGGGAAAATCGAGAGCTTTGGCACCCTTGGCAAGGCAGGACCAAATTATCACCCTTTTTTTTTTTTTTTTTTTAGAATTGTGGTTAGTTCTAATATTTCTTGCTATTACTTGTGCTGTGGTTTTACAAAGTTGTAGCCCTAAAACTTTAAGGTTAAACAGGTCTAAAAAAGTACAATTGAAATGTAATGAGAATCTCTCTGGAATAAAGGCTTCCTCACTGCAATGTAGTCCACCTTCTAGAGAGACACAGTGGTCTTCTCTAAAGAGAAACAAATCTGTGTGAAAGTATGATGTCAAAAGAAAAGATCGTTCCTGGAAGGTATGTGCAGTTTTGGATTATTTAGGATACTGTTGTGGAAGAAGAATCCAGAGGCAGGACATCAGGCTGCTTCTCAGCCTTTTGGCTAAGATCAGGTGTAGTGTGTATTATATCTCTCAGGTATGTGTGATCTTTGTTTTTATCACGTGGTGGGGAGACAAGAGACTCTGCATGGATTAAGGCAGATGTTAAGTCTAGAGAGCAGCCATGAACCTACTGTGGGGAGAGGCAATTGCTGTTCTTTGAGGAATTATGAAATTGATTTCAGTGCAATTGCTGATCTGCACGTAGGTCTTGATGGTGTTCACAACAGAACTAAAGAGGAGAAAAACGCAACATGGCAAAATTAACCAAATTGACTCCATGAGAAGCACAGATAAGGAAATTGTGGAATCAGATTTTTATATCTTGTGCATTTATACGTGCGTATGTTATTCTGGTGTGTTGCAGTATATTTTAATATGTTGTAAAAGAGAGACCTTTGGATCACAAAAGCATTCAACAGTTGGATAATTTATATTTCAGAAGGTACGTTGGCCATTGGGTGTTCCCCTTTTAAATGTTGTGGTTAGTGGGAGAAAACAGTTTGAAACAACTGTTGTTTCGATTAGTGTACTCCTGATTATCAGTAGTGTGTGCGTGTTTGGTGCAGAAAGTGTAATTTTAGATTTCTCCTCACTAATGCAGGCACATCTCGCAGGCACATCTCACAGCCAAGGGCCAGCTCCAGAAGCAGCACAATCTAGATCCCTCGGTTCCCTGATAACAGGTGGTGAAGACTATGAGAAAGCTTAGATGAGGCATACTGTGCTTTTTGACAAAAATGCACAGCACAGAAAATGCATATGCCCTGCAGAATAAATTTTTGTTAGTATGTAGGACCTGAATAAAGCAGGAATCTAAGAACAGATCATAGAGAAAGCAAAAGTAATTAGCATTATAGCCACTCCCCTTCTTACTGGCTCACCTTCAACTTATCAATGTGTTTGCTGATCATATGTAAACAAACCGTTGCTAGGAAGGAGAAATATTTGGCAACATTTTCTCATTCACATTAATAATGAAAAGTAACATTTGATTCCCTGGGCACTTCTTCAGCTCAGGCTCTGAAACTGAACCTAATTACCAATGTTGCATTACAAAGTAGAGCCTTTTCTGCTTAGGGAACAGAACAGACATTAATGAGAACTTCTATTTTTTTTTTATAGTTAAGATTTTCTGCACATTTAGTTTATTCAGCATGCCACTCCTTGTTTTAAAGTAGCAGACACAAAAAAAAAAACCCAAACCCAACACCCTGTCTTTGCCTTTTAGTTTATGTGCTTGATTTATTTTTTCTTCCAGAGAGAAAATAAAACATTTTAATTTGACTTCACTGTCATATGGTTAGTTACCAACCTGAGATTTCAGTGAAATGTCCTTTGTTGAAGATTTAGAAAAACAATCAGTGTGCAGCAAATATTGATATGACTCTTAATGGCAATTTAGCTGATTAATATCCTTTCATGCTGCAAAGCAGCATGAAACACAGCGTTTTAATGAACGCCAACAACAAAGAGTGTACCAGGTGTGTTACTAAGAAACAATCTCTAGTGTGATTTAATTAATCAAAGCATTGCATGGAGCAATTATGAGCAACCTTGTGTAAGTGGCAGTGGTACATGATCCTTGATTTAAAATTGGTTTTAAAGAAAGACATCATGGCTTAATAACTACACTTTACCAGTCACAGAACAAACCTTTGTTTAATCAGGCATTTGTTTTTTGGTGGTGTTTTTTCTTTAAAGTGGAGGGAAAAAAAACACTAATGATTTTGAGTGTTGGTAACTGGATGGATGGAAAAAATTACTAGTCTATTGAATATGTTACTGAATCATTTTTTCAGGGCTTTTCACCATACACTTTTCCCTGAACCTGCTGTTTTCATTTTTGAATAACTTTCTGAGAGGCTAAAGCTGCTCCTGCTGAGGAGAGGACATTCCTGACCAGCCTCAGGTGACAGCTAAGCACGTGTATGTGATACCAAAGCCAAACAGCCCGAGCTGTGCGCTGCCAGGTTAGCAGAGCTGCTTTGTGGGAGCGTTATGGTGGAGAGGAATAGGGTTCAGTTTGCACTCACACGGTGTAGGAGTAGAAATGAAGTGTTTCCAGAAGAAGCGTCTGCCCGTTCTATTCAAAGCCAACCCCAAATCAGAATAGTCCACAGTGCGTAGCTGGAAACCTGAGAATTTTTCATTAAACATATGACTGGAACACAAAACTATTTGGAGAATTAAAAAGGTTCCCATTCTGTTCGTTGGAGGAAAAATGATCATGACTGACTTACCTGTCAAACAACTCCTACCCTTTCACTAGAAATTGGAAAGGTTTGTCCCCTGCCCTTTTGCTCTCTTAATGAGATTGCAGTTGAAATATGTTACCATACTGTTGCTACTTCCTCTACCGTAAATTGTTTTCTTCAAATATCAAAGTAGCAAAACCACTGTGTTTGTTTGGATCTTAGCATAAACTATTGATGTGTGGATTTTCCCTTGTCCAAATCCCAGCTCCAAGTGAACCTTGTTGTGCTTTTGACAAGCACACTTACGCTACTGATGTAAGGTCTTTCACGGAATTTAATACAGTGAAATGTAGCTCAGACTCATTCCTTCTTGCAGAAGTTGTGGGACAGAAGCGTGGGCATTAGCTGTTATGCCAATGCATGATTATTTCCAATTAATTCTCTGTTGGGCATTTGTAGATGAATTTCATTCCTTCTATAAGCTGGAGACAAAAGGAGGTCAACCAAATCTTCACGCATTAGCCCTATGAAATAAGCATGTACAAAACCCGTAGAGAATTAAAAACAGTAGCCGGACTAAACACTACTGGATGGAGAGAACGTCATGTAAGATGAAAAATTCTGCTACTGTTCAGCAGTTAGATTTCTGTTCAGGTCACTTTTCAGAGGTTGTTTAATTAACACTTCTATATCGTTGTGGTTTAAGAAGTCACAGTGGGAGAAACAGACAAGTCAATACACAAACTCTGGCACAACTTCCACTGATGTTATAGTGGAGAAATAGAAGTTGTTTTCATTCTTAAATATCTGCAGAAACTTGGTATGCAAAAACCTGGTACATAAAAATCTTCCTCTTCATATCACGGCTGTGCCCCAGGGCTTAAGAGATACCGTCTGCAACCATGTGTATGCACAGGAGAGAACGCATGTGCATTTTTGAACATAGTCTACAAATTAAGCTTAATTTTTCTTTAAATGGAGACCCCCTCCTGGGCCTTCAACTGTCCCTAATCACCAGAGCTGAAACTCTTACCTGAACTGCTTAATGCCATTTGTCTGAAAGCAGTGGGTTAAATTATTTTAAAAACGACTCTTGGTCCTTATTCAGCTTCCTTCTATGTTGCATGGACTTGTGCAGTACACCCTGATATCTTTCTGGAATAATAAGAAAGAAGTCTTTTTGCTAATTTTTCTAGCAAAACCTGGAAAGTGAAGTTCAGCTCAAGACGGTGGCCTTTGTTCATATATTTAGGAGTCTAGCTTTTCTCTATTGTAAAGAAAGCTGGCAAAAGCTTCTTTCTACTTGATGTGCCTTTTAGCTTGCGTTGTGACACAAGGAGCAAAAACAAACAAATACACACTCCCTTGGGTTCTTCACTGGAACATGGTATATCTTCCAGATAAGAGCAGTGTGATGGTTATGGAAATACATACCTTGGTTATGGATGCCCTGAATATCATGAGACATAAAGTAGCCTTCCTATTAAATGCATCTACATGGATGTGGAAACCACCGTTTCTTTTCAGGAGCTGTATTTCACTTCTGCCAGGCCAGTGGCAGCAGAGAATCTTTTTTTACCTTGATGGTTTTGGTCTGCCTGACCAACGAGTATGCAGAAATGGTTGTGCGAGTAGGGAAATGGGCAATAGAGCAGACAACCAGTTTCACCAGAACAGAACAAAGCAGCAGGTGTGTTGTACGGCAATGGGGCTCTAACACCATGTTGGAAGCACTGGGGAAGAAGGAAAGATGCTATACTTGGAAAAGGCGGAGCAAAGTTGAGCTGAAGAGACATAGGCAGAAACAGATTGCAGGACTAACAGCGCAGACAATGAATTGCAGAGGCTCAACTCTGGACAATACAGGTATACTTGGTATAGGTCCCACCATGCTCTACGTTAACTTAAGAAAATTATTTTTATTTTTATGCTTTTCATAAAATGACTTATTTGCTTGAAGTTGACTGATAAAGTAATTCTTTTGGTTTTGGTGTTTTTTGGTCAAAGAATTTTCTTTAGTTGCAACGCTACATTTATCATTAACATTTTTTTTTTTTAATGTTATGCTGCTGCCTGCGTTTTATTTTAAAGAGCTGTGATGTTTAAAGGATATGCATTAAAGAGTTATGTCTAGAACATACAGTCAAACTTTGGTTTATGCACTGCCTTTGAACACCATGTCTCTTTATGTACTACATGTGCTGCGGAAAAATAACAGCAGAGAATGTTCTGGGTTACATTTTATGTAGTTCTGTCTTAAGCTCCCCTAAAAGAAACAGAGCTTGAAGTTTAGCCTGAAAGTCAACCTATTATGCCCTTTTATTTTAACACATAAAACTTGTGGGTTTTAGGAGCAATCATGCAGAGGCCCAGAGGAATAGACTAGCAATAAAATATCTCCCTTGGCTGTTAATTTTCTTGTTAAGGCAGGCCTTTAACTATGTACATTGCAAATCAAACCACTGTAATACCTCTAAAGTAAGTGGAACTTCATCGCGTGTTGAAATTTAATATTAAACACAAGCTTGAATCCTTTTCTAGCAGTGTCCTTAAGGAAGTTCTGAAATGTTGGATGAGATTCACTTGACTCCAAGAGCTGGAACTTTAAAAAAAAAAAAACAACAACAAAAAACCAACAGATTGAAGAGCTTGTGGATATGATAAAAATCTTCTAAGATTCTCAACAAGGAGGAAGAGCCCAAAGATTGCCTCATTTCTCCTCCCACCTCCACAATTCAGAGCCTTTAGGGAGGGGAGTTCGTACTTCCTCCTATAGATGTTCTTTAAACCCGCTGTTGTCAGAGGCAGCAGTTACTGCTTCTGACTTTCGTCTGCTGACTGCTTTTGCTTCCTCTTTACCCTGTTTCTTTTGCTGAGCTGGAAGTCCATATGGGCTAAAACTAGCACTGTCAGCAAAATATGTCAGCCTAAACCCTCATGATTTTGTACTCTAAGCAAAAAGAAGGTGAGTCCACAGGGCAGAGGAGATCCTAGAGAACATTTCCTCCAAAAAGGCATGTGTAGGACTCTATATGCAAGGTTAACTGATTTTTGTCTCTTGGATTCTGGGACAGAGGGATTAGATATGCTTGGATAAAAAGATACGTCTGAAAGATGGACGTAAACCGCATTGCACCTCACAGAGAAAGGAATGATTCTTCATTTTTCTTATTGTTTTACAATGTTGATGGTATTTTGACTACCTCTGAATGTGGTGAACACAAAGTAGGTGTTTTAGAAGCTTGTTTCTTTTTGCCATTACAAAGTTGTCTGCTCAGAACCCTGAACTGTCTGATAAGCCCACTTTAAAAAAAAAAAAACCAAACAAAATCAACACAAAAAACCCCACAATAACAAAACAGACAAAAAACTCAACCCGCCTTAATATTAAAACCTTCAGCAAATTCTCACCTTTGGTAGTTTGGAACTATGAACTGCCTATAGGCTTGGTGATTATAGACAACACGCAGTGCAACTTCTCCAAGATCACACCACTGCCAAACTGTGACTCATTCCCTAGTCCCACAGTCCTGCAGGGAACTAAACTGTGCCAGACCTTTTCACAGCTTATCTCTGTCTCTGTACTGGATCAGCTGTGCTGGCTGACAAGCTCTATTATTATCAAATCTAGGAATTCATGAGTCATGACTCGAAAGTTATTTTCATAACTTGCAAATCACAAGAGCTTATATGTATATATGTACATATGTACACACATGCTCACATGGACATAAATTATACAATACATAATTCCATACAAAAAGACTTTTTAATTTCTTTTTATTTGACGTCTTATTTGGGCCTTTCAAGTTTAAATTTCACAGTGTTTTCTTTACATGCTTGAAAGTTAGAAGCCTTTGTTTTATCTTAAACGAAAACCCCCACTCACTTTCTAATTTCACTGAAGAGCTCTGAAAACTAGTTTTTGAAAGAAGAAGAAAAAAGAATTAAGCAAGTGAGCAATGTTGTTTTGGTGGATCAAAGTCAATGTTGAAACACGAACACATTTTGTGTCTGCCAGAAGCGGTTTCCTCCTTCTCCACTCTTCAGCCTACTCAGAGAAGTAGACCTTGCCTAAGCATTTATGTCAAGGTATGTAAGGCTATATACCTTTTCCTTTCATAAGATCCTAGATATCTGTGTTGTAATTATAAGGTAGGAACATACATGTGCATACAACTTAGGGTTGGAATGGGCTATAATGCAGCAATATGACAGACTGACACTTAAAGGGTATAAAGGCATATTTCTGACTTAGATTGCAGGAGCATAGATTATAGATTAAGGCTTCCAAATTGTCAGTGTTTTCTGAATGTCCGCATAGAAGTAATCAATACATAATGCATGACTTGCAGATATTATGATGTTCTTATCCGGTCTTTCCCTCATCCCTGTATTTTGTGCTTTGACAGCATACATAGTAGAGATAGTGTCTGTGCTCTGCAAAATTTAAAAGACTGCAGTTGTCTGCTATTGCTCTTCAGGGATTGCAGAAGTGTTGTGTCACTCCTTTCTCCTGTTTTATATGTTGATCCTGGTTTAGTTGTAACTGGAAAAAAACCCAAAAAAGTCAGAAATGTAAAACATAGTGAGTGGAAACTGCAGACTTGTTTATTTATTTATTGGTTCGGATAGCTGGTTTTTGCTGGAACAGATTTTGCATCTGAGAATGGTAAATCAAACTGAGTCATGAGAGAATTTGCCCAGTGGAGGGTGCTCTCCTGATAGCAACCATGGCTTGGGTAAGAGACTGCAGGACTGTGTAACCAGGGAGACTGCCACTGATCTCCATTTCATTTGGGAGAAAGAGTAATGAGTTTAAACTGGAGCTAGGTACATTTAGGTTAGACATTAGGAAAATCTTTCTAATAGCAAAAATGGGCAAGTACATAGATTACTAAGCAGTATTATGGAATCCCTATTGGTGAAGACTTTGAAGTCAATACTAAGTCTAATATTGGACAAACCTGTCACTATATGACAGAGCTAACTCAGCACATCACAACTCACTTCTGAAACATTACTGCTGGATAAAATAGCTGTATTAAAGTATATGAAAGTATATTTAAGATTGGACCAGAGGATCCTTGAGGTCTCTTCCAACCTGGTATTCTATGAAAAGCAAGAAACCTTCCATACCCCTACGTCAGGATTGCTTCTGTCTTTCAGCAGGTTGCTTCAGGTGGGTTGCTGTAGTTCACGATGTCTTTAAAACCAGTGTCTTTAGAAACCTAGGAGCACTGTTTCTTCATGTCATGAGCTACTTCCTCTTCCCCCCTGCTCCCAAATTTTCTTGTGTGCTGTTTCTTTTAGAGGGGGAGCAAGATTTCTCCCTGTGTGTAAAAAGAATCATAAAATGAAATAAAACCTACTCTATTTTTTTTAAAAAAAAATCATATCGCAAACTATTGCTAAGACTAGAATTAGGTGTCAAGGACTGTCTGTGCTTTCACAGCACGCTTTATCATGACTATTTGAAGGAGTGTGCTAATTTTCTTGTGAGCTATAGGACGTGTTTCTCCTGTGCTAAAGTCAGAACCCTTGTTCTTCTCTCAGCAAGAAGTGGCTCAAGTATGGGCTATGTAAAGATTTTTGGATTAGGTACTCAGAAAGTAAAACAGAACTGGAGAGGTTGTCTTCCTATAAAAACACGTGATTTCTGTACAAGGTACAGGTCTAGGCACCTCCTGGAATTCAGGACAGGCCAAAATACCCGAGCCAAGATCAAACACTCTCAGACCATAGAAGGCAATCCAGCTCTTTTTTAGGGATCTGCTCCCATGTTAAACCCCACAGCTTGGCGAGAGGCAAGGAGCACAGGACTGCTTCAGGTTTCCTTTTACAAAAAGAGAGTAGACAAAGAACATCTTGAGTAAGAGATGCACAATGATTTGGAAAAAATCAAGTATTCAAAAAATGCATAAGTTTATGTAGCTCTTATCCTATTTGAGTGATTGTGGTTACAGTAGCTGAGAATGCCACTTACTGTAGTTGGAATATGTACTTTCTTCAAGAAGTAATAAAATAAATATTAAAAAATATTCTACTTGTTTAAAAAGTACTTATTGGGAAGAAGTTACCGACATGCATTTTCTTTGTAGTTGTGAAAGAAACCAGTGCTACATCACCAGCATGCCAGCATTTTGTCCACCATGATGATCAAAGGGCCCTAACATTCTCTAAAAAGCAGAATGTAAAAAGTAAAAACCAGTGGGAGAAACATCTGTCTCCTTTCCTTTCACTTGGTCTGTTGCAGAGGATTGAGACTTTTGAGTAGGGAGGCTTGTTTGCTGGTGTGTTGTGTGAGTCAGTTTCATCAAACATTCCTAAATAATCTCTCAAGAAGAGGGGATGGAAAATCATCACTACTCAGAGGGCTAAGAAACTCTGTTTAAAGCAATACCCATATCAGAATATTCCTCAGTTGAACATGTTTCTGAAAATGTGGGGCCAAACAGCCTAAGAGTAAAAATCAGCACAGTGCTGTTGAAGTAACTTCAATGCACGTGTGCCTTGCTATTGAACCATCTGAAAATTGGACTATTAAAGCTGACTCTGTGTCTTGCCTGATGTCTTGAAGCCTCTGGGACACATTTAATTGTTTCCTAAAAGGCCAGGCTTTGCTTCAGATACCTGAGTGAGAACAAATTAAAGTTCACCAGCTCTTGGAGGCTCAAGGCACAGCCAGAAACAGGATCCAGGTCTCCTTTGGTTCAAAAAAAAAAAAAAAAAAGAAAAAGGTTCTCTTTTTTAAAAAAAAAAAAAAAAAAAAAAAGAAAATGGGAAGTGAAAAATGAATTGTTTTTTTTATTTTTTACTCTTTAAGGTGCTGCTTGATGCACACTGATATTGAGCCTTCCATTGCATTAACCTGCTGCCTTTTCTCTTGAATTCATCTCTGAAAATCAGAGCCTACTAAGAGGAGTTGCTTATATAACTAATGCATCTTTCCCTAACTTTTAAAGGCAAACACGTAAATGAAATCCTTCAGTACTGGCCTTCTCTTCTGAGTGGTTCTACACTGAGTGTGCTGAAGTACTGTACATAAAACTTATTTTGTACTACATAGAAAGGCTGAAGTATTGCAGATACTTAGGATACAGCTGTGTGCATTGCAGCACGTTTCTCTGGGGTTCTGAAGTCTTACGTTTCATAATTTGATAAGCATGAAATTTAATAAAGTCTAATTAACATTTTGTAATAAAATGTACAGTAAATGCTGTTTATATATCTCACTGATAAACAGGACATTATATGTCATATCTGAACAGTTAGCTGCATGCGTGCTAAATGTTGCTTTTAATTAAACAATAAAGAATGTAACAACCTTTATTGTATTGTTGTAAATTTTGATGTGGTACAACAATTTGATTCCTTAAAAATTAATTGCCTAGGAGTGTGTTTAAGTAATATTGATTATGCTGGTGCCTCGTGTTGATCTGTGATACTTAACCCAGCATTTAAAATATCTTTTTTCCATTATACATTTGTGATGCAAGAATAAAAGCAAAGTACAAAACAAATAGGCACTTGAATTCTAATAGCAATAAGCAATAAATGTCAGGCATCTGGAAATTATGGTTGCAATTTCATCAGAGTACACTTTGTTCTTCTATTATGCCTGCATGAATTTTGCTACAGGCAAAATCTATTACAGATAACAGTTAAGAACCTTTCTAATCTACACAGATAGTCATGGAAAAACGCTAGAAAACGAAATGTTAGAAAATGTAATATTGCCAAGTAAAACTGACACTCATAGAAAATAATGTGATCATATTTAGAACTGCAGAGATAATTTCTTTAAGATCATGTTGGAATAGAAATTTCTGAGATGTTTGGTCCTGCTGAAGGGCATATAACTAATAATATGCAGTGTATCATTAAATTTGTTTGTGTACTGTATATAGATAGATATTTATCTCTATACTATGGGCTAGTTATTTTGCTTGTTTAATGATTGTTACCTGAAATAGCAGTTACCAAGTCAGAGTATACGTTAGATGCCAGTACTTTTCCATTGCCAATGATTATATTTGAGTAGTGGCTATTTCTGCTCCAGGTCATCTATGCCCTATGAAGGCAGTCTGTATTGCTTGTGAAAGTATTCATTTAATACTTTTTATCGTGTATTATGATGCTTTACAACTATTTAATTGACTCTGTGAAGATTTATGGGTTATTGATCAATTTTTATCCTGTCAAGTCCTAAAAGTAGAGTGTTTATTGGTGCCAAAATACCATGCTCTAGACTGCTTAAATTCATTCTATGGTTACACTGGAATAACACAGAGCTTAGACTTCAGTAAGGATGACACTAGTGTTAGAGAGATGCTTAATATTGTGTACTTATATTTTTGTTTAGTGATATAACATAGAATTGAAAGGATAATTGAAAGGATAATCTGATTTGTGCTCTTTAAACAATCTCTTTACGAAATTGAAAGTGGGGGTATTGGTTTGAGTTCATCCCTACCTTTTTAGTAGGAAGTCTACATTTTTCTTTCAATGTAAACACCAGTCCTAGATTTTTTTTTTCCATACTTACTAAAGAAGATCTCTCTTGCAATAATAACATGTACAAATATATGACGTGCAACTGCAGTTTGCTTTCTTCACTAACTAGGTGTTCTTTTCAATAATCACTAAAAGGTAGATAAGCACTCCTTTCATGTTCATGCAGTAAACAGCATGATAATGGAAGTGTTAAAACTTGTAATTGTACAGTGGTTGCAGTTGGTTTTTTTTACGAATAGGTATCTTGTTACAATGTCATGAAATATGATTAAGATCAGTTTATCAGATGAATTTTTTTTTTTTACTTCAAAAATGTAGCTTCTGTCCTGATGAGACAAATGGTCTTCAGGGAAAGTCTGTGCGACCAAAATGTTTGGTGGCAGTAAGGGTGGAAAAGCTTTGAGGAACACATTTGGAACAAGAATTGGTTTTACCTTTTAATGTATGACTCAAGGCCAAAGAAATTGGAGAACTCCGAGTCTATAAAATTCTTATTCTGTTCCTTTTATTTAGGGAAAAAAAGCTTTAGAAGAGTAGATGCGAGATTACCTCTTTACTAGTATAGTAGAAAGAAAATGTTTCTTTCACAGTGAAAACAAAGATGTTTCCTTCACGCAGTGGCGGTGTGGTATCTGGATATACTTTGGGTTTTGGTAAAATGCAAAAAGGAACTTTTGATCAATATAAAATAGTTCATGACATTAAACAGAATCTGTTTCCAGTTTTGCATGTTTCAGAGGTGGGAAAATCTTTATAATGCTTTCTCCATATAATATTTTTTTGGGGGAAAAAGATAGCTCTCTTTGGCTGTGAGAATGTTCCCTAGTGCTCTTTATAAATTAGTAGAACCTCTTCTATATTTATTTTGTATTTCTTTGTCTTTAACTGATAGATTTGGGGTCACTTAACTTGAGGAGGAAATCCTAGCTTGGCCTATTTGTATTTAGAAAGGTTTTCTTTTAATAGAAACATAGAATTTGACTTCAAAAGGGGGGAAACAAGTTGGTCAAAAACGCTGCAAGTGACATGGTTGGGGAGAAATGTAAGTTCTTGTGTTGATTCCAGCAAAGATACGTAGATTTACATGAATCATGAAGAAGAATCCATGCCAATTGTCCATGTAACTTGGCTGAAGACGAGACTCTCTTCTATCTGAAGTGGCTGGATTATGTACAGAAGTTAATGAATCTGGTACTTCTGTTCAGATAATGGTACTAACTTACACTGAGGTTTAAACTATTAGATACAGAGACCCACATTTACGCTTTTGAAATCAATGGATTGTAGGTCTATAAAATTCAGGAATTGAGCTGGCCATGGCAAACTAAGAATCTTTTCAGTTTCTTTCCAACTTCCTTGCCACACTCTGTGATGGACACTACAGTACCTTGACTACGTGATAATTTTGGCAGCTGTGCTTACAAAGGTTTCAGCAGCCCATATCTGTCTTCCTAAATGATGTGAGCTAAACAGAAACTAAACAATCCTGAAGATGAAAACTAACCTTTATATTAAGTGTAATCTCTTACAGTACTTGTGATGTCTTCTCATGGGTGTTCTTGTTCTGAAATGTATTATCAATCCAACTGAAGAAATATAAAAACACTTTCATATTTAATATCAGAATGAACAGAGCATATTAATGCCTTTGATGCCACTAGGGTTGCAAACTCTAGGGCTAGAATTTGTTGTGATTGTGCATATCTGAATTTTTAAAGAAAAGAGGACGGATTCTGACTTAAATGGGACTACATATGCAAGCAGGCTTCGTATTTTGGTTCTTGTGAGATCACAATCAGACTCTAGTCTTTGGCATTATTTTTACAAGGAGATAGAGCATGCAACCATAGGAACAAACAGAAGCCTTTTTAAAGATGTGTGCTGTGTTAAGCACTGTTAATATTCAGTTTGCAGCTGGTTATACATAGTAACTTTTATATTCAGATCAAATACTTATTTGAATAGAATTTATTCTGAATGGCACACAAAGATCATCTCCCTGTATACTTAGTGGAATGTCATTTTGAATGAAAATGGTTTATCTGAATAAATTTGCTCATAATTTTGCTGATTATGGGCAGAAGTCTTGTATTTTCATGTAAATTTTTGGTACTGTAAGCCTTCTCTCTGTTTGTTGAAGTTTTATATTTGGATAATTTAAAAATTCTATATACTATATTAAAATGTACAGAACACCTAAAAAGACATTTTTCATCAACCTGAGATTTTTTCATTCAATTCCCTGGAATATATCAAAAGCATTTTAAACGTTAGTAGTTTATTCATTTTAAAGCCCTTTGGTTCTAACAGTGTTCATCATAGCCTTAATTCAGGATCACAGAATTCCCTCCAGATCTATTCCTTGTATCATAATGATTTACTTGCCCTGTTTTGAACCCAGTGACCCTTATTAGTGTCCTACAGTTGCCTTTAGATATTACTAATTTCTTAGTTCTTCCTCTGATGTGCTGCGTGTGAGCAGGTTGCAAATATTTCTTCTCTCCCACAAAATTCCTGCCAGCCCAGGGTATATTTCTTGCATTTTGTGAAAAGCAAGAATTATCCCAGAACCTGTGACATTCTCCTTGTGGCTTATCATTAGTTTTATTTATTAAAAAAACTTCCTCTGATGTTTCCTGAGGTTCAGGTGACTATACACCCATGCAAATCACAGAGATAATTTTGTCACTGCTTTATGCCATGCTGCTTTGGGTTTCCATTGATTCATTTTTCTCCATCACAAATTTAAAACTCTGTCATTGTCCTGAAGGTTCTCTTTGAATATGTTTCTTCAAAGTCCTTTGCTTTTCATTTGAATTACCTTCACCTTGTCTTTCTGTCCTTCGTACACTGGTTCTTTTCTGCAGTACCAGAGAAAATAGGTCCTGCAGACTGGGCTTGGCACCAGGACCAACTTGGTGCAGACTCTCTCTGGAAGACTCTAAACATAAGAAGGTAATTGTAAGAAAGACCTTGTCCTTTCTTATTGCTAACATACATTTCACACACCTTATAATGAAAATCAAGGCAGTTCCATGTCCTAATTTACATGAGGACAGTAACAGTTTTGGGCACTTCTGGCTCTTGGGTACACAATTTTTGCTCCCCCTCCCCCCCCATTCTCCGCCCCAAATCCTCCTTAAACTTCTCAGTACTTCTAGTTTACTTAGTCCAAACTTTGTGGATAGAGACTTAAACTGTGAACTTTAATATTTAGTTATCTTTATGTTACATAAATCTTACCTGCAAAACCTGTTTTCTATTGTATGAAAGAAAAGCTGAAAATATAACATGAGCTGCAGATATTTATGATTACCATAAAAAACTGATTTGAGCATGAACATAAATCCTTGCCTTTTATAGGGCCCAGAGATTCTGGGCAAGATGCTGTCTGGTAGGTTCACCGAGCTTTATGTTGGCTGCACCATCAGAAAATGCTGTTCAGTTCTGTAAGCTGATGTGGTCTTGATATTGGTTGAAAATCTCACAGCCTGTGTGATGCAAGTGAGAAAGACCAGATGCATGAAAAGCACAGTGCAGAGTGGGAATTTGATGAGTGGAGAGATAATGTGGGGCAACGTGGAGCTTAGTCAATTTGGAAACTTGGAGTTCTTGCACAATTGAGTTCTGGTCTTCCTAATGACCTTTATAAAAATAAATAAAAATATCATTATGGCTGTCTGCACCTATCTGTAAAGTGAGATTGGTGATATTTCTCTGCTTTGTGAAGCTCTATGTAAGACCACGGGAATATTATAAATTATTATTTAAGCAAGCTCTGCTACTCTGAAAGCACAGATGTCAAGTGAGACCTGGCTTTTTTTTCCATTAAAAGCACAATTTAATACAACCTTATCAACTAAGTCAAGTGTCCTGATTGTGGTTCATTTCTTCTGCAGTCTGCTCTGAACTGTCTTTCTTTTTCTTTTTTTTTTTCTTTCCCCTCCCCTGCATCATGTGTGTTGCCCCTCCCTCCAATCTCTTGAAAGGGGAAAAAAAAACAAATAAAAATCATGGACTAATTTGTGGAGTGTTGCTGCCCTGATTTTCATTTACAGCCATGGAAAAAGGGGACTAATATTTACTAGCTATTCTATCCCATTTATTTATTAGGTTTTCTTGGTTCGTGACAGGGATTTGGTGTGTTTGGAAAGATTTGCAATCAGTC
The DNA here is from genome assembly GCA_008711295.1 of Anarhynchus alexandrinus. NCBI lineage: Eukaryota > Metazoa > Chordata > Aves > Charadriiformes > Charadriidae > Anarhynchus > Anarhynchus alexandrinus. Next base: position 2,837,287 of record VUYV01000062.1, on the reverse strand, counting down.
AATAGACCTCAGATAGAAGAACATAGTTTTACATGAGGAACTTGCAGAGTGATATATTTTTCTCTCTTATTGTATGGATTCCATATTCCCTGCAGTGGAAGATGTAACATACTTAACACAAATGAGATTGCTTAATGGCTACTGATTGGTTGTCAGAGTGTTTTCTTTAAATATACATATCCATCATCAACCGCTTTGTAATAATAAATGCCTCCTGTGTTATCCCATTTGTCTGTTTATATCACAAAGTAATGTGTCGTACTATAAAATGCAAACGTGTTCATTGAGATAAGTTTGCTTTATCCTGATGTCGAGTAGTCTAGCTACATTGTATGACATACAAGGTGTCAATTAATTAGGTAATAACATATCTCTTATGTAATTGAATTTCAGAAATCATTCCTTTGAAGTGAATAGTGCTCTAAAGTGCTAGGCAAGAGCTACCAAAACCCACCAGTGCACAAGAAATCATGCAGAGATTCTGTGGAAGGGATTTATAATGAGACATGTTAAGATGACCAGTACACAGATAACATTAAGGATAGCTAATATCTTGTTATATTTTTGTCATGTTTATTGTGTTTCTGGTTATGTGCCAGAATCATCAAATCTAATGGCAGAATTATGCTTTAGTAGAAAGAGAAGTTATTTCTAATGCTGTTAGATTATAAGTGAATATAATCTGAAACTTTTGGGGTTTTTTTCCACATCAAATCATTGTGAAACAGATGGCCATTTATTTCTGATATCCAGATTTATTGTTGTATATTGCATATTTACAACTGCAGTTAGGAACATATAGTTTCATAAATGACTTTATTTTGGTTGTGTGCTATTAAAGAAAATGGGGAAAAAGAACAACCAAATTATGAAGCAATTATATTTGAAATAAATCCTTTAAAGGTGGTGTGTTTGGTGTTTTGTGTTTGTTTGGTGTTTGGTTTGGGGTTTTTTTAGGAGTCATTATTAGAATCCAAAAGGAGTAAAACTATTCTGCTTTGGTTAAATGCAGCAGAAGCAAAGCAAAGTAATTATAAGGTATCTTGAAAGTGTGATGTTAGGTAGTTGATGTCCATGGATACTGGCTTGATCATCTGAAAGGTTAGAATTATGGTTTATTCTTAAGAAGTATCAAGCCCTTGGCTAGACTTCCAAAAGTGCTTCCACTCTAATAAAATGTGGTCTTTCAGTCTAAAATCCTTCTTCAGGAACCTCAGTAAAATGAAGAGGTCTGGACACATTCCCCTCACAGCTCTGACTTGGGCTCTCACCACGATCAATCAGTCTTTATATACCGCATCTTAAAATCTGTTGTCAGGATATTCCTGCTAGTCTGTGAATGTGCTAATTGCCTCCCTGCAATTACTTATGCAAACTTAAAATTACTCCCTGCAAACTTATGGACAAGGGAAAAAAATGGTTTTCTTGTACAGACTGTGTTCTTCCATGGCCAACTAATCATTTGTATTTTCTCTGAATCATGCAGATGTGTTTGCTGGGGTAGAGATGGAAACAATAAGGACTGTTTTACCCCTGTTACAAATATACGCCTCTACACCCACATGGGCTGAGCCCAACTGGCTAATCACTTCTGTCTACATTTCACTTCACGGAATGTTTGCATTTTTAGTGTGAATTTATTCCCAAATTCATTGCACTGAAAAGTCCTCTGTTTGAAAGCTGGCAAATACCAATTATGAAGATATGCCTCCCTAGCCAATTAAAATGTGCAGGTGCAATAACTTTGCTATCAACAGCTTTGGTGTTTATCTAGAAAGTTTTATATCAAGAAGTATTTTGAAATAGCATTGGGAAATGAGCCCATTAGAAAAATGTTCTTACTACTTGATGTTAAAAAGGTAACTTAGGAGTACTGGATTCAGTACTGACTGGCTGTGTTGATATGAATTAACCCCCACTCTTCCAGTGACCAGAGAAAGAGTCACTCTGGATGAAGAGGAAACAGGAAAAACTTCTGTTTAATTAACTATAAGGACTTGGATTACAAAAGAGGACTATCCTCGCAGATAATTAGATTTATGTAGTAGTTGTGTAGGGGGCAATTTTGCTTCAGTATCCTGGCTATCCTTTGCACAGAGCAATAGTTCTTTACCCCGAAGCCAGTGGGAATACAGTGAAGCACTGTAATGACAGTGACAATAAAGCAGGCAGGTTTATTTAGAAAATGGAACATAATAAATTGTGCAAAGTATTTGGAGTGAAATATGTAGTGCTCCCCAGATTCTGATAAACCTTTTCCCAGGAACACACAGGGATTGCCTATTGTAAAGGATAAGGCTAAACTCAGAATCAAGAGGGCTTCAGGAGTCTGTGTTAGCTAAGCTGACAGTATCTGTTATTACTGATAATAACTATTTAGGGTTAGGTTTCAGTTTGCTGCAGTCACGCTACACAGCACTTGACAAGTGCTGCACAGTTTTGCCTGTTTCTGCAGGAACTGTGAGCGCTTTGCCATCTCTTCTCCTTAACTTGCTCATTACTTTCCCTTATTCAGATTTCAGTAACATCTTTAAAGGCCTGTCTTGCAGCCGTGTCTTACAGTTTCTCCAAAGTAAGCCACGATTCTTCCTTGCACAAAGGAGAATAAGAAGATAAGAAGTGAGATAAGAAGTCCTAAAAGAAAGTCTCAGGTTACTCTTCAAACAATGAGAAACACAAAAGCATAATAACTTGAAAGCAGTTTACAGTTGATCTTTTCTGTGTGGTTTTGGGAGGGCTTTTGTTTTTCCCTGCCAAAATGCCTGGTTACCTAGTCATACAAAAAAACCCTAAGTCAAGGGTGGTGGAGGTCTGGTGAGGTCAAGTTTGATGCAAGTGTATTGGGAACAGTTTGGTGGGGTAAGGGGTCTAAGGGACCTCTACGTCTTCCTCCTGCTAGTGGTCTTGCAGATTCCACCGAGTCTGTTGTGGTCTGGTTCAGTGTTTTTCCACATATTGTGCTTTCCCTCATTCTGTGATCTCACTCTTAAAACTTTGCACTTGGAAATTTTGGCTTATGTGACATCCAGCTGGAGACATGCCCTACTTTGTGACAGTGTTGTGACTGTTTGTTCTGAGCCAGATGTATTTATTTTCATCTTTCTACTGTTCTTCCCAACAGTAACTTCACAGTCAGGTGAAGAGCTGGCATTTTGCTGTTGTCACCAGCCACCTTCATATTTCTAAAGAAAGGCAGCTTGTGAGGAAGAAAATAATACACATTCCCTCTTACCGAAGTACTCACTTGTGCAGGTGTGGGACTTAGTAGGACTTACGTGACAAGCTCTTTGTCCTGAATGACCTTGAGACATGTATGCTAATATCTTATGGGGAGTAAATCTGTCTGTGTGTTTGCTGGTGACCTCAGGCAAGCCAGACTGAGACCTGGCTGCAGAATGCACCTCTGAATGTGGTCACAGCATCTTACAAACTCGTATGAGAACCAAAACCACACATATGAGTCAACTTTAGGAAGATTATAATGTAGCTACTTAACTACTAAAAAAGAGAAACAGGAGCTAGTTTCTCTTCCTTACTCCGTCAAGTTAAGCTTATAATTCTGGACTGCTCATCCTTCTATGTGCAAGGGGGAAGACGTTCAGTCTAGTAAAACTTTACTGCCCACCTCCTACTTGCTGGTTGTAGACCTACACAGCTGTGTAAAGCAGCTATTCCACATGAAGGTGCAGTACTTCCCTCACTGGGGCGGAGAAGTTGACTTAACTTGCTCTAGCTAGTTTAATTTACACATTAATGCTTGCTTAACATATGCCAGGAGCACAAGCTAGCCCTTTTCCTTATTGTATATGGACAGTGTCTTTATACCGCTGAAGCCTTAAATGAAAGGCAGCTCTCATAAAAAAAATTTTTTCCAAGGAAGAAAGAATGGATATTGTAATAAACACTATGCATAAAAGAAAGATAAGGAGGGGAAAAAAGCCCCTAACCCAAAACCAACTCATATCTTTAGCTCAGTTGGCACTTGCTGAGTATTGGCCTAACTACAGCATCATAACTAATGATTCAATGTGATTAATTGTAGTGGTATTTGTAATACCTCCAGTTGCTTCCACAGAGCTGCCACTAAAAAAATCTTTCAGTCAACAGCAGAGTGATTGGTTAATGGCAGATATGGAGAATAATTGACAACTCAGCCAAAACATCTGGGGATGGAATATATTTTGTCAAAGAGCTAAAACCCTTGTGTTGAGAAAATGCATTTTTTCCCTCTGATCCATTCTGTCAACAAAATACTTTTCATCAGAAACATCAAAGCCATTCCATCTGCAAATTTCATTTTTTGAATCCCTTAATCTATTCTGTTGACAAAAATTTCTGTCAACTGCCTCAAACCATTCTATTAACAAATTTTTTTTTGTCAATCATGATTTATTCTTTTGGCAAATGTGTTCTATAATACTCTGCCTCATTCTGTGGAAAGAATACATAAGTCAGTTCCCATTTTAACTTTTTAGGAAGTGAAAGTTGAAAGTAGTGTCACAGCTGCTAATCTAGTGAATCTCTCCACCGATTAGGCTTATTTTAAATATATGCAGTCGAATTAAATTTTCTGCTGAGTAATGCAAAAGTTGAAGTGAGGAAGCTGTAGGTGCAATAAAATCACGTTTCTCACTTAATGTTTTCTTTGCAGTAACTCTCTGCTAGTCATAGCTTTCATGCTCACAATACAAAGATGATCTCTGAGCTGTACTTTAACTGGTTTCTCAATGTTCTCACTGCTTATAATGAACTACTGAAATAGAAAAAATATTGCAGCTACCACTAATGTATTCCATGCTAATTTAGCATTAACCAATATAGTATAAAAATGAATTACTAGCAAGTTCATGCCTTAAAGAATATATCTGTTTAAAAGTTGAATCACATGATGATAAGAAAAGTATAAGTTTTGAGTGTAAAATGCCAGTAATCTACATTAAAAAATATTATAACTACTCCTTGTACAAATGAAAAAAAGAGTTGCTAGAGTTAGATCCATGTACAAGAAAAGATAATGGATGGCCAGTGATTTATTTCCTGTGCATCATTGATCTGTATGGGATATAGCTTTGCCTTGTCTGATTTTGATCATTCCGTGGTATTTGCTGTTCAGGTATTTCCTTAATTTCCAGGCAAAATTAATAAATGTGTTTGGGATTGTAAGGGAAGATATAAGCATCTGAACTACTAGGTAATTTTTTTGTATATAATATGTAACTCCATATCTACCACATGGTGAACCAGATTATAAAACAGAATTGGGCTGTCAGTATCTCATTGAAAGTCTCTGCATACGGTCCTGAGGAAACCCTTCAGAAATGGAGTTTCCTCTCAATCAGGTGTCAAAGTAGTCTCACAAATTTTTGCTGTAATAGCTAACTTTTCTGAGCTATGGGAAGAATTAAGCAGTAACCTTGAGCCCTTGGCAGTGCATCATAATGGGTTTGAGTCGTAGTTTCAACTCAGCCTCTGCTGGCTAGAAAAGAGCAGTATGATATTTCCTCACACCTGGCCAATTCCTTTCATTAAAAATTCTGCATTGTGCCACCGTGTAGTTTGGCATGCTAATATATGCCAAGAATTGGTGGGCACTTGGCATAAGTGGCTGAAAAAAGCGTGCCCCACGAGTAGTGAATGTGTGATGAAGGGTATAATTTTTTCACTGCCAACAGTTAAAACAGTGGAAATTGAAACTGTAAGAGAAAGAAATCACTGCAAGAAACATCAGTGTGGTACCAGCCCTTTCTGATTATGTTTGAATTTTCCCTCTTATGTGTAGGGAGAAGCCCCATAGCTCTGACACATCCAGGATGTTGTGCTCGGTCTGTCAGTCCCCTACCCAAAGAAGGGCCAACCACAGAAGTACAAAAAACGGCAACAAAAGATTAGTACAAATATTAACATAGAATAGAGATATTCTAGGGTGGGATAAAGTGCTACACTTGCAGCCAGATGCTACTTGAACAAACAGTTCAGTAAGTCTGTAAAGTAACTTTTTGCTGACTGCCCACAATGCCTTTACCTGTACCCTCTGAAATTTTCAAAGTGAGGCCATTGAGATACTATTGATTAGCTGTGGATTTTGGTTGGGGCATACATCGATCATCCTCTCTCCTAGTCATATGTTTAAAAACCATGCACCAAAACCAAGCTGCCTTTTGGACAAACATTTAGGTAGTTTCTGACTTCCTGCAGCAGAGTATTCTGGGGCGGTTTTTGAAAGATGAATGCGGACTATGGTTTTAAACAAGGACTTGCCACAATATCTGAGGTCGAGTTTTCCTGATAAGATCCGTCACTGGGGGATGCATAGGCTGGCTGACCAGTCCAAAATCAAACATGCCCCGAAAGCAGACATTACATTGATATTTCTTATTTAATTTTCACAGATGTAAACTGAAAAATCTTTAAAAATTGATCAATCCCCATTTTCTTTGAAATTAAATATTACTGTAGGGGCACTTTTTCCCATCTAAACTCAGCCTGATCTTTTTGTCAAGGAGTAGTCTCTGTTCGGTGTTATTTCTGCTAACTCAAGTATTTTTCACCATTGTGCAGTTTTGGAAGGACTTTAAGTCTTGCTATAGGTTAAGGGTTGGGTTTTTTTTTCTTGCTGTCTGCTTCCAGCATTCTGGATCTTTTCATGGATTTAATTTCACACTTTAATGTCAATTTCATCTCTGGAGTTTTTGCCCTTTATCTACAGAGGGGCTACAAAGCAGTCACTTTGTCTAAAGGCTGCAGTATGCAATCGAGTTGACAGGTCATCATTTATTAGCATCTTTCATTAGAATGTTAGGAATTTGGCATGTCATTCTATTGGAAATAATGTATGATTGATTGACTGACACTGATCTAAATGTGTTTCTTCAACCACTATTGCACCAAATAATTAATTGTGTGTAATGTCAATAATTCCTAGAAAAATATGGAATAGCCAATCAAGGCAGTATTTTGCTCAACGCTATTTCTGCTACTTTAAGAAGCAGATCCTAAATTCTTGAATAAGACTTGTTAAGGTTGAATTTTACTTCCAAAAGTGTTAGTCTTTCATAATACAAAAGCTAAAAGAAAAAAAGACAATTATTTAATATCTGTATAACAAGTCAGAGAAACCCAATACAGCAGTATAATAAAAATGATTATTGTTTGGATAATAATAAATATAATGTAAAAGTGGAATACTCTTATATAGCCACTTATCTCTTTAGGGCTGATTGAAACAGAAAGTGGTTCTAAGGGGCCTACAGGAAAGCTGGGGAGGGACTCTTGATCAGGGAGTGTAGCAATAGGACAAGGGGGTAACAGTTTTAAACTGAAAGAGGGGGGATTTAGATTAGCTATCAGGAAGAAATTCTTTACTGTGAGGGTGGTGAGGCACTGGCCCAGGTTGCCCAGAGAAGCTGTGGCTGCCCCATCCCTGGAAGTGTTCAAGGTCAGGTTGGACGGGGCTTTGAGCAACCTGGTCTAGTGGGAGGTGTCTCTGCCCAGGGCAGGGGGCTTGGAACTAGATGATTTTTAAGGTCTCTTCTAACTCTAACCATTCTATGATTCTAATTTAGACTTTGATCCTGAGGACAACTGTACATCTGACAATTATAGCTTCAACGACAAATATTTATTTTGAGCCATATGTAAACAATGTATGTATCCTTGACTGGTATAGCACTAAAGGAGTCATCTTCTCTTTTCTTAATCTAGAAAACCTGTATTGATCACAGCTGCCCTGATGAGAGAGGAAGCTGCTAAGAAGAACAGTTGGGCAGTAGGGGATAGGAGCGTGGTTCCCCAAGTGGAAGACTCGATTCTGGAAAAACACCTTTTACTCCAGGGAATGTAGTTGTCTTCAACTCCAACAAGGTACACCTCCACTGTTCTAGACAAGCTCAACACTAGGTCTGTGTGCATACAAAGAAGGGAAGCGGGAAGGAATTAGGGCTATTCAGCTGGCTGTACAGACACCTGCCTAACTTTGGGCATGCAAGTAACCTTAGAAGTCAAGAGAACTATAGAGGAGCATTTACTTTTTCCATGATGGGGCCAAGTTAATAAAGAGGAGAGAAAAGAGTATCGATTTTTCTAGTGGTTGTTCAGTGGAGGCTAGGTATACTGGGAGTTGATTACAACTTAATGTATTGCTGCAAAGAAAGGACAGTGCTGCATAAGAAAGATATTTTTGCACAGAAAGTAAAAGAGCAAAATTTGACATTTTACTGCTTTCCTCAAAGGTCAACAATATTTTACTGTTTTGCTTAACGAAGGCAGTAATCACCCATGTTCTCTACAGCCTTTAAAGGCTCCCCCCCGCCCCATCTTTTTTTTGCACATTGACATGAAATGAGAGGCAAATGCGAAGAGGATGCACAATGAGTATGTTGCTGAAGGAGAAAGACCATGCTGTAGCACATCTTAATACCTCACTGAGGTCCAAACCTCTCATTGAGGTTGGTGGGATTCGTTTGTTTCTCTTACAGGGGGGAAAAAAAGTGACTTGGAGCTAGAATATGCTTCAGGAGCACCCTTTAGTGAGTCTTTAAGATGTGCAAGTCTCCTCCTTGGAGACATAATTTGCAGATTATTTTTATTAATAGTAAATTATTGGCGTCTCCTGTTCTCACACTATAAAACAGCAGTGTTGGGGGATGGAACTGGTATTCCTCTGTTCCACTTTGCCTGGGTAGGAAGAAAGAAAGAATTATTGCAGTTTCTTAACGATATAAAGAAGAGTGTGCTGCAGTAAAGATTTGGTGCAGGAACATAAATAGCCAAGCAAATAGCCAAGCAAATAGCCATACATTCTTTGATACAGCTGTATCAGCTGGGCTGCAATTATAAAATCTTACTCCTTGTGAAAAGATGCGTTTTCAGTGGAACACACAGCTTCATCATGGCACGATAGGGGTAACACAGTGGAGAGGATTGGGCACTGGAGACCTGAATTCTGCTTCCAGCTTTGCCATTTTCCTCCAGAAAGTAATTTCTCTTATTTTGTTTCCTTGTCTGTAATATAAAATAAGGATATTTGCCCTCCCTTGTGAAGCACTGGAATACCCATAGTATTATGAAGTAATACATTGTTACAGAAATCACTAGTCATAAGAGTTAAATCGCAATGGAAAGCTTGTTTTAAGTTTCTATTTCTTTTAGTTTCTTCTGTAGACAGGGTGAGCTACGTTCTGTATCCTCAATATGTTCATTTCCTTTGTCCTTCTGATTCACTTTGGTCATACAGCTGCTGAAGGCCCTGCATCATTTTTTTCACACTGTATTTTCACACATTTTACACATTGTAAGTTATATGTTTGCTTCTGAAGCTTTTAGCTTTTCTTGCTGCAACAATAACAGAACAATGAAGGAGTACCAGAATATGTTTGTCATTGGTCCCTGCAATGACTGTAATTTCACTTAAGCACTTAAAAATCCTCTGAGAGAATAATTCTATCTACAACAATTCTCATGATTCCCTAAAATCAGCCTGCCAGTTAGCCAGATAGAAAATAGTCTGCAATACCTGTGAATACATGCATCATTTTGACCTTCCTGATATATTAGTGATGTCAAGTGCTGATGAGATCATAGTTGATAGTCGTTGATGATATAGGATGAGTGGGTGGTGAGTTAAAGCATTCTTAAATCCATCTGTTCCAGAATTCACTCAACTGGACCTGACTTCCCTCCCATCTTGTTTCAGCTGATGTAAAATCAGGAACATCTCTACTGAAGGCCAGTCTGTTATGCTGTGTAGAAGCGAAGGTAGGAAAAAATGATTGGTTACTGCTCTAGTCTTGTTTGATTAAAGCAAGCTATGTTGCAGAAGGCAATGGAGTTATATCTGTCTAAAAATTGTCAGATCAGAAGCAATTATATGTTGACCAATTAAAAAAAATCCAGAATGTTTTATAGTAACCTAAGTTATTTTATGCACTTTTCTGAAACCCCTTATTTTCCTCTTTCTTGATTATGTCACATTCTAATGTGGGTAAAAGCAGGATTTACTTCTGTTCTTGAATTCTGTTGATTTGTTTGTCAACAGTCCAGCAATATGTTGCATTTTGGACAGGTATACTCTAATGGAGGTCTCTAAACAATTGGAACATGGCTAGTTGACTTAATTATTTCTTCGTTATAGCAAATATCAGGCTCTGCAAACAGCTAGCTAAGCACTGAGTGCTGCCAGAATTTCATTGTTGAATACACCATTTTCTCTTTTTATGCACATTTATATAGTCTATTTTGTTCCTGTGGAGCTCATCTAGGGAGCACAGTCTGTTTCTTTTCATTGTGATGACGGAAAGAAACAATGTTAGTGGAATGAGCTGGTTATTTGGAAAGAAGTCTTTATCTGTCTGTATTCATTAGTCTTTACTAACTTGTACTGGCCCCTTACATTTTGTGCCATAACTTTTAGTCTTGCTTCTGCGTTTAAGTCTCCTTGATCGATAGCGTGCTCCTTTGTAGCTTTTTGCTTGTTGTGATGGTTTTCTGTACTCGGTCTGTCTCTCCAACACACAATACTGTGCGCATATGTGCAACACACATATGTGCACATATACTCCTGTGGAGAAATCATCGTCCATCCTTCTCCATAGCATGCATATTGCTTAATTTTATATAGACAGAGATGGAATTCTAGGGATCTGCAGTTAAGTTTTGGATAAAAACTGATGGATGTGCCAGTTGAGCCAATTGCATACGTAAGGACAGCATTAGGACTTAAACTGTCTCAAAATGTAGATATCTAACCAAACAAAGCAGGGCCTGGTGGCTGAAATCAATGTGAAATGTGCTGTAAATTGGTTTATTTAAATACCACTTATGTCTACATTTGTAGTCATATTGGGTGCTCTACTAGTGGGATTAGCAACTTGCTATCTGCTTTCCAGGGAACCATAGAGAGTTTGTTGGAAAAAATAAGAATACAACTGAGGAAATAATGTATTGCATTGTACAAGGCTGAAATACCGTGTTTTCTGTTACTTTATTTGCATATTTATGCAAAATATAAACCTTAGTGTTTCAACATTGCTCATTTCCAGCTCAATTAAGACTGTCTTCCTGAGAATGAATAATGGTTTAGCAAGAGCTGTCCTTCATCTACAGTGAACTTCATGACTAAAGCAAAGAACAGTTCTCTTTCAAATCACAGCTGAATCAGAAATTTGTTTTACAGTGTCAGAACTATGAAAGACATAAATTCAATTCTCTGTCTTGCTGATACTGCCAGGCTGTCCCAGATTGCTCAAGACAAAATAAATAAAAGGCATTTGGGGGGTTACAAAGCTATACTAGTGATTGCATCATAGGAATCTCTTAATTGCGTGCAATACAAGGCTTGGTGCAGGTTCTTTTGATGTGCTAAATACCTTTTGCCTTTGTCCTTATACATCTTTCCAAATTTTGCTGCTTTGCTTCCTTTCTCCCTAACTGTTTTTTTTTGTGCAGGTTTTGTATTACATGTGCTTGGAACAGATTTGTGCATTCCTGTGAGGCTGATTGTTTCACTTCTGTGAACTTATTTCTGTTCTGTTATATTAGTATCCTGTTTTTGCTGAGCAAAGCAGCACAGCAGGTCCAGCAGCTGCCAGTGGTAGAGAACATGCCAGACCAAACCAAGAGCAGCTGTTTCTCTTTCTTCTGGGTTTGACATGGGTTCAGTGTCAAATTTTTTGTCTTTCCTGATGTTTTTCCTTCCTAACCAAGAAAATCTTCAAGAGATAATAAGTAACTGAGACTTGAAAGTGACACCTGTCAGTGGACAATTGGGTCTTCTCTGACCTGTAGAGAGGATGAAGCCAATTATATTGAGTTGGGCAAAGTTTCCTACTGAAGTACACCGTGAAACGTTTTGTTCAGCTGATGTAATACTGTACCTAAACAAAACTAAGGAGGCAACTAGATGTAAACTAACATGGGCAAAGCCTGTATCTTCCCCTTATCACTTTGGAGGCTGCAAAATCCTATGTTTCTGCATGTCAACAGCTACAAGTGTGTGAGCTCCTGTCTGATTTAGGCCTTTGTGATATATAGATGCTCGAAGCAAAGAGGAAAGTTACCTCAAACTTTACAGATTTTCTGACTTTCAGCATTAGGCTCTCTTTTTGGATGTTTAAAGAGAGACTGATGACCTGGAGTACTCTAATTGGTTAAAATGAGTTCCATAATTATTTTAAGTGTCTGATTTTACTACTCAGTGTCTTAAGATGCCTGTCATAAAAGCTGCTATAAAAATACACATTGACTTTCAACAAATACTGACTTTCCTGTGCTAACTCATCAACCATTTAAGTGTCTCTTAATATTAGGCAAGGAACACGTCTGTTGATGTAAAGGCTTAATGTGTAGACAGTTGAAGTCAATGAGGGTCTTTCCGTTGACTTTGAAAAGAACTAGATCAGGATCCCAAGAATTTGGGGGTAAGGGGTGCCCCGCAGAATGGAATTGAGAAAATGAGATTTATGTTGCTCCCTTTAAGTTAATGCAAAATCTAGTCCCATCTTTCATTTTTAGATTAATATGGGCTAGTACTGCTGAGCAGTTGCCTCTTTACATTCCACTGTGTGCCTGTGCAGAAGTACATGAGGCAACATGACAGAGATACCAAGACAGTGCAAGGCTTGGCTGGTGCCTGAGGGGATGGGCCTATCTTTTCCTTTGGATGGGTCTGTTCAGTTTCCATGACTCTGGGCTAAGTAGGGATGGATTTAATTGTGTTTCTCTGGAATTAGCAGGACTTGTTCTCTGGGTGCAGAAGAGGGCTTTGTACATGAACTTTTTTTGACTTCATCCTTGCAGAAATTCTCCTATTCGAATGCTTTTTTAATTGCCATCTGTTTTTTGTTTGTTTGTTTTAAACCTCTCACTTTTTACCCCCCCACATTCCCTTCTGGGTAAGTGTGCTTAAATGAATGGTTTGTGTGCTGCAGTCTCCTCTCTCCATGTCAATATCTAATTGCCACTGGTGAAAAACAAAGACAATGTGTAAGAGTGAGGAATTCTACAGAAATATCATAGAGCTGCTATTAAGTACAAGCCAGTAAAGCTTTGGTGTCTGAAATTACTTTTTCAAAAACTGACTCTGGTGTACTCTCCACGGAGGTAGCTGCTACTGTCTAGCAAGTACACCCCAGTCAGGTGTGTTTCTTATGTCCAGTGGTACTGCAGGCTTGTTCAGTGTTTTTTTTAATTATTTTTTTTCTATTGTACTCCTATAATAATAATGGCATTGCTAATTAGCTGTATTATTATAGTATGTGGATATTTATTTTTAAGCTTAAATCACCTCTAACCCATTACTAGTTAAGTGTGAATGGCGACCTTTTGTATTGAATAAGGATGCTCACAAATGAAGAGTTGATTTCATTTCTTTACAGAATATTTTTATATTGGACACTTCACCTTTCATCCATCTTTCCTATGTGAACAAGCCACTAGCAAAATCTATCTTATTCCAGTTATATGACATCCATAGGCTATAACATAATCCAGCTGACAATACATATTTGCTTAGTGAAAGAAAAGTATGTGTATTTTACAATTAAATTTCAGCATTTCATTGTCATTTGTCTGTCTTTACCTGCTGTGTTAACATGAAGCTGAATCTGGAGCTGAAAAACAAGACAAAGCTTTGCTCAGATGAGGTTTCCCAGAGGTGACATGACTCAGAGATTAAGTTGAGGCAGTGTGTCACATTTTGCTTGGTGAAAGTGTTCCTTGTTACACAGGGATGTTTGTCTGCAGGGATATGGGTTACACTAAATTACTATTGCTGTTCATGAACAAAAGAAAGTTTTTTGCATCACCGTCCGTTCCATTTGCCCGAGTCTTGCATTTTAGCGCTAAAATGGTTAACGCTGAATTTCTCGGTATCTGTGAGAATTCATAGATGATGGATCATTCCAGTAACATCAGAAAAAGTACAACGTTGGTATTTTACTAACTCACTAGCTATGATCTCCTTGCAATTTCAAACATGCCTTCACAAGTTTATATTCTGTACTTTCTTGCATCAGTCCCATTAAAGTTCCAGTGTAGATGGTGAAGTTGCACATGGGCATTTGGTTTTAATTAACTTATACTTTTAAAATTAAATCTAAACAAAATTATTGGTAGTTCATGTTATTTAAATATGTAATTAAGGAATCTGCTGTTGATACAAGACAATAGAATAAAGCAAACAGAGAATAAGAATGGAAGAAAGCATAAACAGAGGCCACTACTACAAGTAGACATACCATATATGATGATGCATAGAGCATTAACAAACAATATGAGCAATAAATATATGTTTAACAATGGGATTTCAGGAAAAAAAAACACCACTGGTCAATGAAGTTTAAAAAAAAAACCAAAAAAAACACAAAAACAAACCAAAAAAAACCCCAAAACAACAACCACCGGCAACCACCCCCCTAATTTCCCCCAGACCTATTAATTTTGTGAATGGCAAAGACAGGGCAAAACTAAACGCTTCTAAAAAGTCTATCTAAAGGATAACTACATCTGACTGATATCTTCTCCAGGAAATAGAATGTGTGCTATTGGTGACAATAAGCTGTTCCAATATTCTGGAAAGATTTGTGTGTTTGGTTTTTTTTTTTTAATTTCCTGATCATGTCATGCCCCCAGGTTGTCAATAATCCCTTGCAATGATGTTTAAAAATGTCTATACAGTATACTTTCTTTAACCACATACCTGGTTTTCTTATATTATAATTACATGAGACTCTACTGGGAATTAATCTATTTCAGACTCTTCTGATTTTTAAGATTTTCTAAATTGTGTTTTAAATCTAAGAAGCTACCAAAAAATCCTGTTTGTTTGTATTTTTATTTTTTTTACAAATATATGAAAGTAGTTAACATTTCATTTAAAATATATTTTAATCCTCTTTGTGATCATTTCCCTCTTGCAATTGTACATACGGACATTGTACTGGTGAAATGGTAAATGGTTATCAGCTTTAAAAGATACCTCAAAAATACTCATTATTTTCTCATATCTGATTTCACTCGGGGCATACTGGATAATCAAGTATTAGGAACGTTTTCCTAGTTTGGCTGACAATGAACAGTAAATCTTTTTTGGAATTGTTAATTGTATGTCATTACTTTCAGTTTATAGACACTTGATTTGATCATCTCAGATATAATCCAATATCAATGTTTATGAGACTACATAGAAGTATAGCTTACCATAAATCTGGTAAACCTATTCCTATGGTTTTCTTCAACACCTATCATGATTTATTTTTGTTTCCTGGGTCATTCCAATTTCATATGGATCTTGAAATATGTTTAGCTATTCACTTTCTCTGTTCCTTAGAGGATTCTTGTTGAAGATGCTCATAAAATAAACATGGTATAAGATCCATTAATGTAAATGGAAACACTCTTACTCCGTTCATTAATTGCGGTAGGACCTGGTGGATCAACGTGACAAATCTGATTCTTCAGTTAGGTGCTAAGTGATGGAGGTCAGTGGGATGTTCAGAGCATACAGCATCATTTAACAATATGGGTGGGGTGGGGTGTAGAGCAACATCCTCTAGTTCCTTTTCTGTACATCAGAGAAAGTGAGACTGTCTCCAAGAAACACGACAGGCTTGGTTGACTTTGTTCTATTAAATGGCATACAGATCCAGTCCTCCTCTCTGCCCCTCGTGGTGCTTTCTTGAGACTAAAGTCCCAATAAAAGTACCTCCTTAGATTTGCTTTCATATCTCTTTACAGAAATAACCTCCTGTATGATTCCCTGGTCACAGGACGAGATGGGAATTCTCTACACTATAGACGATAGTAGCCAAAGGAAACTCAGCAGATACATATGCAAAGGATTCCAGCCTGGCAATTTATTTTCATATTTATTATTCTTCATTAAAACGTGGCTTCACGTTTCCCACCCTATGTGCTCCTTAGAACCATTTCAGTTTGGAAAGGCCAGATTCAAGTTCATAAAGTATATTTTTAAGTTGCCATATTTTAAAAAAATTTAGTTGTCTATTTCAGTAAAGCACTGCATTTCCATTGATTTTGACTTGTGAGATCACTTTTTTCCTTGCTGTTGCTAGGACAACAAAAGCAGTTTTTGTACTCCAGTACATTGAAGCTAGTACATGCTGTATCCATTAGTCTTCTGAAACACTGCTAAAATAATCAATATCAACTGTATTGAATATGATAGATTTTTAAATTACATTTACAGTGGAAAACAATTCTATTTTCAATGTACTTTAGGATCTGTATGGCTCAGTAGTGTTTTTTATTTCAAGTATTGTGTTCTGGTGTCTGGCTTGGCCATTATATTGGCATTCCCTCTGGAAATCCAGCTTTTCTATATAAGAGGAGTCATACTAAATGGAAACGACTAATGACTAAGGAGAAGAGTTACTATTTCACTGAATTTAGAATTCCAAAAGACTGTGAAGACTTCCTGCTGTAGCTATTTAAACCTTCTCTGAGGTGTGCTTTGAAGGAAATGATTCTAGTACTGCAAAAATGGCTGCAAGCGAATCTGCAAAGGACCGAGAGCTTCAGGTGACATGCCTTGCAAACACAGGTTTTGCTGGTGTCACTAGGAGTTTGAGATCACCCAGCATCCAGCTGGATGGGAGGGAATTAGAGAGTTTTATTTGAGAGCTTGAACCGCTTCAGATACAGTAAATAATTAAGAAAGCTTTTTAAAACATACTGCCAGTATCTATACCCAGGTGCTTTAAAATCTGTTTAAATTCAGGTGCTGCTCATGGTAGGCAGTCTAGCAGTAATACTGTTTTTGCAGGATTATTGTATCACAACCATAATGTCATCATGGTTGAGTTAACAACTAGACTGAGTGGCAGGTGGTAGTTTTATGTCCCTTAATTATAGCTTACTTCTAGGATTTAAAGGGAATTGACAGTTACATGCTACAGAATGCTAGTCCAAGTGAAAATAAAATAACTCACACCATTTATATACACCGTTTTTACTTTTTTGGATGGTAAAGAAACATGCAACTTTTGCAGAGTTTGGATATAGAATCCTACTATACCATAGGCAAGGTTTTTATGCTACTGCTCTCATACCTGAATACGATATATAGAGATCACCAGCTCAGATGCAGAGAAAATTTTAAATACGTTCTTAAAACTGTAACGTATACTTAGCACTGAAATGAATGTGCACAAAGCATAAAATCAAGCATCTCCTCACTGCTAGTTGCCCAACCAGCTCATAAGCCCTTCCAGAGAGTTTCCAGCCCAAAAGTTTTCCAGCTGAATGGCAGATCATTATCTACTCATCTTTGAAAAGATATGGGGTTAGAGGAATCAAAAACGTGTTCAAATCTCCTATTATAGGCATCAAATTTCACACGCTTCCTGGCATCAATACATGATATAGTACATTTCTCCATGTATTAGATGAGCAGTTAATGAAAATATGTTAATGTTTGACTTGTGTATTATTTGATAATGTCACAATGTACAATTGTAGATGTCACAACATATTTACTTAACAATTTGTGCTAGGAAGTACAATTTTTATAGAAAGACCATTCATACTGAGACAAGAACTGTCATTTCTGTCTCAGTGTAGGTGTCTTAATCAGATAGCTATTGCTGTTGAGTGCCTAGAGAAGGTTTGTTCTTGGTAGCTGATACTCAAAAAGCTCACCTAAGGAAGCGTTTCCATGGATTTTTTTTATTTTTAACTTTTTTTACTTTAACCTTGTTTACATGAACAGGTCAATTGCCCTTTAGGTGTATATTGGGGGAGATGGGTGTTGTTTGGGTTTCTTTTTTGTTTGTTTGTGGTAGGTTTTGGGGTTTTGTTTTAAATCCATGAAGTAGGTAACTGAGAAGTTTTATAGTTTGGGTGTTCTTAGTCAGGTGCTGAGAGATGCTGATTACCCTAAACTTTCATTGAATGCAGTGGGAATTGTCTCAGTGCATATCAGGATGAAGCCATGAAATTATTATGCAAAATAGTTTAATTGAAAGTGTTGTCTTGGCTTCTCAAAGGAACCTAAACGCTATTAAAATTCAGGGGAATATGGGCATCTAGCTTCTTTTCATTCTGTTGAAATTCTCAGCCAATATTCTCTAAATAAATTAGAATTTTACTTGTTTCTGACCAAAATAATAATTTTTCCATTTCTTGATGGCTATATAATAGTAATTTCTCTGCTTTTGTGTACTGGTGTGCCCAGGCCAATAATAGATTCTTTGATGCAGCTGTCTTGAATTGCAGTTACTATGTTTTTGGCAGTAGCTTCAGCTCTTTGTAGAAACAGTGTAGGGAACCTATTTTAACATTTTATTCTGATAATCTACATTATTTTTGGAGAGAAGACACACCTTTTTGTTTGCACATAGTTTGGCCTTCATTTTTCTCCCTAATTTTCCAGTAAGCCTGAAACAGACAAGGAAACATGATTTCATCCAATTGTTTTGCTGGTGTTTTATTGTCATCTACCAGAAAAGCTACTGAGAACATTCTGTTCTGTTATTTAATTAAAAAACAACAAACAAAACACCCCTCTCAGTTTCATAGAAGCTCATGACTCATAAGAATCCTTGTGGAAAACAACCAGGTATATTTTATGAAGATATCCAGTGGGATTTTATTTTTCTGGAGGCTTAGTCTGCAGTGTGTATATGTGTGTGTGAAATGTGTTTAAAATAGACTCACAACTATGTTTGCTTCATTACTGATGAAACCTAGATATTTTTTCATGATGGACTTACACAGGCTGAAATAAGGACTCTAGGTATGAGTAACTCTGTGTTATAATGCTGGTTAATTTAATATCTACACATGAATTGTTCTGTCTTTTCTATTGAATGAAATTTCTTCCCCTACAGTATCTTACTGAGCCTTTTGAGTTCTTCTCAAGTTTTGAAACTGGGGAAATTTGTGAACCCTTTTTCTTTGCATAGTTATTACTTTGTGTATTGTTTGTACAGTCAGTTAATTTTTTCTCTGTTCTTGTTAAGGAAATACGTGTAAGTATTATCTCTGTATAAAAGCTGGATTGACATGAGGGAGAAGAAATTAGATTCTCTCATTGATCTATTTTTCTTGTATTTTCTCTGGTTTCCATTCTGCTTGCTCTTGAATGCGTTTTACTTCCTGTCCTCTCATTTGAGTGTATTTTTTCTCATCTCTTTCTGCTCTCTAAAAATCTTTGAATTCAAGAACAGCTTCTGAATCTACAGTTTGAGTGGGTTTGAAATCACTCCTCTCTCGTGCATTGTATGGGAATTCAGGAACACATCTGAACACTGTGTATAATGCATAAGCTGCTTCGACTACTTCTAAATACAGAAGCCACTGACAGTGGTTTCTGGTGGCAGCAAGTGAAACAATGGTCTACCTACCTCATTTGTTTCATGCATACAGTCTGAGTGGCTTGATGAAGTAAAATGTACTTTCAAATACTTTGGGAGCTATGAGATAAGGCATTTTAAAAAAAAAATCTAGCATTGTCTTATATTAACATTATGTGCTGTTTTTATAGACACCACAGAAAAGGTGGGTGTGGTGATGTTGTTTGATTCACCACTTTATTGGGTGCAAAAGATGAAGTCTTCAATTAGCATAAAACAGGTTTGTTCTTCAGAGTTTTAACCAGTCACAGGAAAGGAACCAAAAATAGCATGGTTATTAACATTCCTACTGTGGAGGAGGTGGTGGTGTAAATCAGTATGACTCTGCAGCTGGTTCCATGGAACCAATTTGCAGCATTTTTATGGCAGCAGATCTAAAAATAGGAATATATTGAAAGCAACCTTATCAAGCCAGATGACAATCTAACTACGAATGTTGAGAAAGGGTGGCTTTCTAGCTATGTCTAACATTTAGCTGTCCATGTATGAGTTTTGTGGGGTGTTTTTTGGTGTTTGTTTGTTCTTCCAAAGAGTTTGACCAGGTCTCGGAGGCTTGGGTAAAAAGAGGAACTAGAAGATGAAATCCACTTGTTTCATAAGGTTTTGGTAATGTTGTTAATTTGTGTTTGAATTGGGAATTGTCACAGCTAGTAAAGGGGGTCATAAAAGGAACTGCAGTGAGGCAGGTATGCCAAAGTTTTCAGTTCCCGTCACTGACTCTGTGGGTGGACTGTGAGTACAGCTAGCCATACTCACTTTCTTTTGCCAGATAACTATGCAAGTTGGAACGTTTGCAAGCAGGAAACTTGGCTTTATTTATAACTTTGCTATTGCCTTTCTGTGGGGTCTTTATCAAGCTATTTCATTTTGATCACCTGTAAAATAGAGCTGGAATGCTGCTTTCTTGCAGTGGTCAAGTACTCTGACACTTACTGGTGAAAATTGTTTGTGATATGTAACTGTTACTAAACACAGTATCTATGTGAATTCTTGAACTCAGTTCCATCATTCTAGCTCTTGAGTTGATATGGGCTCTGTATCCCCAGGGCATCTGCAAATTAGCTCATTTTGGGTCAGCCATTTACAACACTAAAACTTTGGTCCTAAGATCCCAATCGGTCTGCTACTCACAATAGCCTTAAAACAAGTGTGTAAGAGCTTGTGAAGAGGTAAGCAGTCACAACATTTTAAGGATTATATCTCAGACAGAAAGGCTTAGACAAAGAAAGAAAACCTTGATAATTCAGTATACTAGAGAGCTCGGTGTCCTTTTGTATAGATCTATGGCTTTAAAGACCTGGACTATATATCAGCTGAAATATAATTAAAGGTATGTCCATAGTAACTGTACGCTGCAAAATATTTACAGTAGCCCTTGGGACAATGGTAGCTATACTTTGATTTTTACAGTCAAAACATCTCTTCTTGCTCTGCATTATGGAGCATAAAAAGATTTGTGACAATGGCTGGTGTTATTTGGGCATTTCTTAAGAAATCATTTGAGCTGGTCCTCCATTGATAGAGTCAAATCTGGCATGAAATTAAATCCAATTCAAGAACCTCATGAATAGCAAGAGAAGGTCTAGCCACTAAAGTCCTTGCAATTACTTGTGGTCTTTACAGGATGGGTGTCCTGAAAACCGAAGTGACAAATCTGTCTGTGTTTGAGTGGTCATCTATGCCTCAGTAAGCAGACTTTAAAGACAGGTTCTAAAAGCCAGAGGCACTCAGATATACTCCATTAGAAAAACATTCCATTTCCCTTCATGGTCTGAAGATTTAGTATCTTAGGGGCTTTTGCTCCCCAGTCAATAGTGGTTTTTGATAAAGGGGAGGGAGAAGNATTCATAGTACAAAGACTCTGTATGTAATATATTTAACTGTCAAGTACCTTTTCTTGTGAGTAATGTGCAAGCTCTCAAATGAGAGAACTGAAGTTGTAAAGAATTCTCATGGTGAGAGTGTTGTAAGAGATGCATCCACCACAGGAGGTATTGGCAGGACCTCCAAACTACATTTTCTTTAAATTTGTGTGAGTATTGGGTTACTTATATTTAATTTGTATGCTGCTTTTTATTTTGTTTCCTGTATTTCTGAAACATGAGAACAGAAGAACCCATTCCAAGTCCTGAACAAGGAGTAAAATTTCTTTTGACAGATGGTAGGGTCTCACAGAATTCTGAGCATCACCAGCTGAAATACGGTAGCTATTGCAAATATATGCAAGGCAAACAGAGCGACAAACACTGTACAGTGACTACAATGTATTGTCACAAAATCCCCAAGATGCATCAGTTAGCGTAGTGGCCAAATTCAATCCCTTTTCCCTCCTCTTGTATTTATCCCTATAATGCAGAATGTAACACACCAAAGTCCTCTGACCTTTCATTGGCACTGTGAGACTGGAGTTTGGCAGATAAAATATCGCCTAACAAAGTTCATCCTACTATGCACATTTTCTCTAAAAGCTGGGCTGGGCGCTTTGCAAACCCTTTTCTGTATAAGAGGGTTTCTTCCTTAATACCTTGTATAACTCTTTCCAGGCCTCTGTGTGTATGTAACTGTAAGCCTGAAGGCTGCTGCTTAGAGCTGTCCTCTTTCGTAATGCAGGAATATAAATGGTTCTAATGCTTGAGATAATTGCATTGCTCCAAATTTCAGTATCTCAAGAAAAGCCTTGTACTCTGTATGTGGACACTCATTGGTGAACTCTCACTTTTGATCTTGCATTCTGCAGTGTGAATAATGCAGACAAAATAGTCTCCAGGTGCTTTGCCTGGCTGTTGCTCAGATTCAGTCTATGGAACCGTGTTTCAGTCTTGATGCAAACTGCATTATAAACACTCTTTGCTTCTGCTGACAGCAGAGAAACCACTCTGGGATAAACACTGGCATTAGCTCAAAATGTCTCTAAAGAATTGCAAGTATTTCATCAAAAGATTTATCTTTTGGTTTCTGTGGTTGTTTAAGGCTGTGCAATGACCCATAGGCAGAAGCTATGTGATGGATAGTCCTTCAGTATTTCATATCACCCCAGCAGCCACCCTCTAGAAAGAGAGACTGGAATTAAAAGGTTAATATTGGTTAAAAGCTGACATTTTTGTATTCTCAAGGTTCCAGTTCCTGAGGGAGAAGAAAAAAAAATTTACAGGATATACTTTAGTGTTGTGACTTGGAAAGCCTATTTTGTTTACTTTGCGTTCTGAAAAATCTCAGTCTAGGAGAGAGTCGATGTTACTCTAAGCCAACCAAGTTCCACTGAAGTTAGGGAACTATTTTAGCCTTTCAGCTGAGTGTCTGTCCCTTACATTCTTACTAAGTTAATGACTAGATTAGATGGGCTGGCAAGTAATTGCAAGGGAGATGGGAACACAGTTTACACTTGCATTTTAGTCAATGTCTGTGTTAATGTGTTAAGCTATTGCTGTTGGCCCCACAGCTAAACCTGTGTAAAATCTTATATAAGCACTAAATGAAATTGCCTGAGAGAAACTGAAACCAGAAAGTAGTCTATAACCAGGCAATAACCCCACTTCCACACTCAAAGTTCTCATGAAGAACTGAGCCCTCATACTTTGCAACCAGTTAAACAGGGTCCTTCTGCAACACAGAAGAACAAATTCCCAGCTAGCCTAATTATATTGAAATCAATGGAATACTGCCAGCAGAATAATTTGCTCTATTTTAAAATTGTATCTTGTATTCCAGACCCCTTTTTCATTTGATGTAGTAGAAAGGGCAAGACAATTCCTTCAGCTGATTTAAGCACACGGCTACTATTGCTTCTGCTTGTTAATTCCTTGGTAGCTTCTGTTCAGCCTAATACAATTCATTTTTTCACTCCATTGATACTTTATATATATTAACAACTGCATTTTAAAAAATGGAAGTGCATCTTGATCATACTTGTAAATGAAAACCTATAAAAGATAATATCATTATAGCTGTATCTAGATTAGAATCGCACTCTGTGTGTGTCAGTAATGTTTCATTAGTGACCAGAGGATTGTCAAGTAGTATTTTTCAGTGTTAACTGGTGTGACTTAGCAGGATTACATTTTCTAGAATTCTTATGGGCTTTAGATACAATGATACCCCATAAAAATATGCTTCATTATTACGTTATTGCTTAAGACTGCTGGATATTGTTTAGAATTCCCAAATATACATGTTAAGGTTTCAGTATCGGCGAATTTATTGCAGCATTACACTGATGCTTTTCTCCATTATATGTAAAGTGTAAAAATTTAATCATGCTTAGCTAATTAAATATCAGTGCTGTAAATAGAGAATTATGGGATTATGTTATTTTAAAATATAAGTAATTATAAAGTATGCTTATTTTTATGAAAATATACCTAATGGATAGAAGAAAAGGATGAAAAATATTTAGTATAGATGTTGCTAAATCAAGCAATGATGGACTGGGTTCTGCAATCCTTTTTCAAAATTCCTTTTTTCTTACTCCTTGAGTAACCCTACTGATTTCAATAAAGATCACTTGGTAGTTAAGTATGATAGAGTAAAAGAGGGTACCAGAATCTTTCAGTGGGAAGAGGTAACTACTCTTGGAAGAAATAATACTGTGTTTCATGAGAGTCACTACATATTATTCTTTGTTTCTTCCTATTCATACACTGTCCCCAATAGAAAGGTCAGTGTGTCTCATTTTCGATTTGATTCCAGGGAGGTTGAGAGGATTTGCAGTCATGTTTTGTGGCCAGGAAACACACAACATTTCTAGGGTGACTCTCCAGTGTATCAAAACAAAATACACAATCACATCTATCACATGAGCTGCAGGTGGCATCATGAAACACCAACATTATCATCACAGTACAACTGATAGCAGCTAAAGCTCACCTTAAAATCATAACTGCTTTTCATCTCAACTGGGTTGTTACTCTCTTAAAATGTATTTTTCTCTCAAATTACTTCTTTGTCAGAGGGAAGATAAATGGAGGAAGAAAACGGAAAGAATTTGGCAAAAATATGGGAACTGAAAAGTTACTGAAGCTTGACTTTAAGGTCTCAGTTTTTCAGCGTGAGGCTTTCTGGAGGCACAGGGGGTGCGGAGGCTACTGCTGGTCTCTCCAAAGGAGCCAGGTCACCATGAATGTAAAGCTTCAAATTAACTCTGCTCTGTAGAGACCGTGTCCAAGCTGACAATGTGGAAGACTCACGGTAGACAGTTTCAGTCCGTGTGGTTTTGGACTTTCTTTGGATGAGCATTTCATTGCTCTATTATGCTCAGCAGTGGGAGAGGAGTGAAAAAAAACCCACCAAACAACAAAATCAGCCACCCCAAAATATTTTAAGGTTCAGTCCAGCCATTGTCCTTCTTTCCTAGAAAAAAATTTCAAAAGCAAGCATGGCTCAGAGGATGCTTATAAGCATTTTCTCTTCTCATCACTCCAGCCTCAAATTGTCTCATCTTCCACAATAAAGGTCTGTCTAAAATAAGACTTTCATAAATGGCTTCTAATTTTTCAGCATCTCAATTTATATATTCACAATAAAATTCCGGTTTTCATTTCTTCAAGTCCATTTCCATACTCTTATCTAACCTGTAAAATAAGAACATCATCTTTCAGCTGAGTTTAGGATACCTGAGTGAAAAGATCCAACTGTCCATAGGAATTGATCTGTAACCCATGGATCTTACAGTAAAATGCCTGGAAAGAGTTAAGGGCTGCCTGTTTGTCACCTGATAATTATTTTAAATGGATATATCCTTTTTTTATTTTCTTTGGCTAAGAAAACCAAGGGAAAAGATTGTGGGATGGGAAAAGATAGGACTTGCTGCTGTTTTTGGAGGGGACACGTTTGTTCCTGTGTTAAGAGTTTTCTGTTACACAAATGATTTATTTATCAAGGGAAGAGCATAAAGTGGATTGAGACAGGTCCTGGGCTGCTTTCTGGGGAAATGGGAGAGCCCCAGCATGCACCTACTCCACCCAGACTTTGCTGGGATGGTGGAAATCTTAATAGAACCTACAGGATAATGTAGGATAATCCCAGAGTGTGAACCTCATTTGGAGGTAATACAGCAGTTAATAATAATGAGACAGTCCCAAGAAAATATAATTTAAAAAATAGAAAGCATTTTGAAGTGTAGAAGATTTAAGAGTAAAGAGGTCACAGAGCGTGGAAGGTTGTCCCTGGGAGAGAAGAGAAAAATGCAGATTTCACTTGATAATGGTCTATGAACTTACTCAGACATAGAGTCCTGTAAAGTCCTGGGGGAATAATTTGCATCTTTGCACTTATCTGATATTTTTCTTCCAAAGTTTTTTTTTTAATTCCTTTCAGAGACACTGCAGAACCAACTTATGTCTCTCTACACCTGTGTGACACTGATTTGCTTCCTTAATGAATTACATGGGATTTCTAGCTGATTCGTTCCTGTACTACCATTGTCCCTAGGTTTCCTCTTGAAATTTTGCAAGAGAAAGGCACAATCCACAGCTTGATTACAACTGAGGTTAATGCTAGAGACCTGTCACACGTATTTTAATTAGTAGCAAACACAAATTAAATTCCAGGATAAAATCCTGTTGTATCTTAACATAGGTCTTTAGGGGGTCAATAGTTTCATGCTTTGCCAGAGATGAGCACTGTTAATGTTAACATTGATTACAGAACTGAAGGTAATACTTTTTAGATTATGGTATATGTCATAGTCTTTCTTCTGGCAAGATGAAGCATTTAGTTGCTGGCTGCGGAACACAGTGAGATAATTACCTACCATGGGGTTATATGTCTGTATACACGGAGCACTGTATATCTGCTTATTAGTACAGAGAAAGAAACAGGAATTGTTGTGTGTGCCAATATACATATATGTGAAAAGAGAGAGGTAGATTGATTCTTGCATCCAGCAACATTTAGCTGATGACAGAGGCGTGTTGCTTTTTCACCAACTGACCTACATGAAAGAAACAAGTGCCTAAGGGCATAAAATGAGAGACCATGAAAGTGAAAATGAAGATGTCTAATTGTGGAGATATGTAACTGAGAATATCGTATCTAGTAGAAGCTGAGAGTAATATTAAGTCTGTTGCTCTTGAGACATACTCTGACAGCTTACAAAATACAGTGTGATAATTTCCTCGAAACATTTATGGTATCTGAATGTTTGTTTTAACGTGGCAAGCCTAGATATTATTTTAAATGTTTGGTTGATATTTTTTTTTATTAAAATCTGTGTCTGGTGCTAGGTTAAAATAAGGGCTATTGATTCTAATACTAGTATTAGCTTGAAATGTGTACTTATTTTGGGATCTAATCTGGTTAAGGGACTGTGCACCCAAATGTTTGCTACTCTTTTCATCTATATCAAATCAAAGATATTGTCTCTCCCTATGTCTTTTTTCTTTTTTTGGTTCTCTTATTCTCAAAGTACCTTCTCAGTAAGAGAAAAAGAAACTACAACAAGATATATATGGTGATAAGTTCCAGGCAAGACAAAATCTTCTGGTGGTTCCCCCTACTGCATTTTATCCCTTCTTCTATTCTTAGCCCCAGGTCAGTTCGCATCATGGAAAGGTGCTGCTATATATGTATTCCAGCGATCCCTTTTCATCAGTGTAGCACCTGGGCTCCAGTAGGATCCCTGAGATGTGGCCAGCTGAAAGGGATAGAGAGAGTGGATGTGACCTCATCCCCAAAACAGACCAAGGATTTGCCTGGATACGAGAGCAAATGGAAAAGCTGCCTGAAGGGCAGTGACGTTTAAAACACCACATAGATGTGAAGATGGATAAGGGGACTGGGTGATAATTCTTCCTAGTAATTCCACACTGTTTTTTTATAGAGGAAAGTCCATGTATTGAGCACTTATTTAGGAGGTTTGGAGAATTGGCAGATAACTACAGACCTTCAGTGTCGGAGAACCTCCAAAGCAATTAGTATAAAGCACATCTGTCTTGGTTTTCTCCTGAGATCCTGTGGTATCACATGAGCATATGGAAGAGAAATAATCTTTTTCAGAGTTCCTATTAAATATAAATAGTATTAGATAAAGGACATTCCTTTGACCTAAGAAGGAAATTCTTCTGCAGGTGATGTGAGAGGTTATGGTCACGGGTAATGCTTGCAACATGGCAGTTACAGATGCTCAGGAGCTAATTTATTGAAACTAGTGGAAAAGGGGTCACTTCATTAATCTTATCATGAAAAATCTTTTAGCGGAAGAACTGGTGAAATATTCAAATAACATTTTAATATTTTACTTAACAAATAAAAAATAAAAATTACACTTTCAAGACTGTCAGGATGCAGTGAGGGCCGGCTCCTCTCTGGGGACTGGGAGCTTTGGGGGAGGACCTTTGGGCTGGCAAGACCTGTCGTGCAGCCTCAGCAAAGGAGCAGGAGGTCAACCCCCAGCCCAGACATCAGGCGCTTCCATGGGGACAGGATGAGGCCAAGCATGGATGTCAGATCATGAGTGAGGGGTCAGGATCAGGTCCAGTGAAGGTAAGCAGGGTCAGGCATAGCCCCAGGTGAAAGGAGGTCATGGCCAGGTAAAACAGAAAATAAGGTAATATATGTTGTGCTTGCAAAGATTTGTAAATGTTTTTAGCCATTCTAAAGGCTAATCAAGTAGCTTAACAATATCCCATCAGATATATATGGTATGTGTCTTTGTTTTACCACAACTTTTTCCTGCTAGTACACTGTATGTGATAATGTCTTATGTCATTGATTAAATACATTTGATGTACTGCTCTTCTGTTTTCTTTTTACTGCTCAAATTTGCTGGTGGTAACATCAAGTAAGGAAAAACTGTCTCATAGCTTACTAGTCCTCTTCTGCTCACACATAAGAGGGGTAAAGGAAGGTTCATTGTAATTCTGCAAGTTTATGGAGGTGAGAGGCAGCACAGTATATAGATTGTTCAGTTTCAGATGTACTTTTCAGTGATCAATACCGAAACATGTTGTCTGGAGGCAGAAATTTGCTGTGCATTTAAACCAAGCATACTTGACTAGGCTTACTGATCTCCAGTAGGAGTCTAGAAAGATATCTATCTTAGAATTATTGCTGAAACGTTCATAAGAGTACAAAGAAGAAAACTGACAATATCGGAGCAAGCATCAGTTGTCAGAGAGATTTTTCAAATGGGGATAAAAGGCTCACAAGGCATTCAGGTATCAGGAATCTGCTTAGTTTAGTATCAGTATATTCTTGGAGCTCTTTTTTTGTTAATATCTCTATGAGGGAAAGGGTT
Source organism: Anarhynchus alexandrinus (assembly GCA_008711295.1). Lineage (NCBI taxonomy): Eukaryota > Metazoa > Chordata > Aves > Charadriiformes > Charadriidae > Anarhynchus > Anarhynchus alexandrinus. The sequence continues at coordinate 2,808,688 of VUYV01000062.1, read as the reverse complement.
TGGAGGCAAATTCTCCTTTAGGCATGATTTGTTGTTAAAAGCTCATATAGAATCATAGAATGGTTTAGGTTGGAAAGGACCTTGAAGATCATCGAGTTCCAACCCCCCTGCCATAGGCAGGGACACCTCCCACTAGACCAGGTTGCCCAAGGCCACGTCCAGCCTGGCCTTGAACACCTCCAGGGATGGGGCCTCAACAACCTCTCTGGGCAACCTGTTCCAGTGCCTCACCACCCTTAAAGTGAAAAATTACTTCCTAATGTTTAATCTAAACCTGCCCTCTTCCAGTTTGAAGCCATTCCCCCTCATCCTATCACTCCATGCCCTAGTAAAAAGTCCTTCCCCAGCTCTCCCGTAGGCCCTCTATATGTACTGGAATGCCGCAATAAGATCTCCCCGGAGCCTTCTCTTCTCCAGGCTGAACAGCCCCAACTCTTTCAGCCTCTCGTCATAGGAGAGGTGCTCCAGCCCTCGGATCATCCTCGTGGTTTTCCTCTGGACACGCTCCAGCAGGTCCACGTCCTTCTTATGTTGGGGACTCCAGAGCTGGATGCAGTAGTCCAGGTCTGCCCATCCTCATTATTTGCTCTATTGCATTATTTGGCATCTTTCTACGGTTTTTGTTTCCCTGCCTTCTCGGCTCAACCCTAAAAGTAGTTTGAGTTGGGCTTCCTGGACACTGGAGACTTGATCAGGATTATAGTCCTTTCTAGGGGGTAGTGGTAATATTCCTCGCACAGCAAAGGCATGAAGATTAAATGAAAGCAGCATAATCCTGAAGGTTTGTTAGTTGACTAGTAGTTGAACTACTGACCTATCTATCTAGGTGATACTACTAGGTCAACCACTCACTTATCTATCATAAGGCTAATTCATGGGTTGGTTTTTTTTTTCTGAACATATGTTTTCCCACACTGGGGAAAATCAGAAAATTTAGAGAAAGATTTAAGTCTGAATCTATGTTGGTGTTGCACTTAACCAGGGAAAATTGAATTATTCCCTATCTCTTGTTACATTGACAATGAGAGTTATTTCTCGTGTTTTCATCATAAATTTCTGATTCCTTTGATTAGTGCAGGCTTATGTTTTATATTTACCCTGGATTTCATATATCACGTTTTTAATGTCTCTTGAAAGACTACTAAGTGGCTTAAATATAAGCCCTCCAAAATCAGCAGGTTTTGGGGTCTGGTGAAAAACATATTTCCAAGTTTTATTTATTGTATAATGACTAGTATAGCTGTAGAACTGATGAGTGCGGTTTTTCATAGACTAACTATATAATGCGGTAGTGTTTGTGAACCTTCATTGAATGACTGCATTAAGTGGCTTACCTTAAAACTTATGGGATGACAGCAGTGATTTTAATTCTATGTACTCTATACTCAATTAACAAATTATTATGAAGCTGCAGATGGTGTTTTCATTTATCACTGAGACACTATTTAAATTTTGGAATTAAATTATTCTTTAGGTAACTTGGTACGTGTTGTAATTTATACATAACCACTAGGAATCAAGATCTCTAAATGATCCTGAATCCATAATCCAAAATATATTACAGTAGGTGATTGTCAGTCTTCAGCTGCCGACTTGATTGCGTAGTACTTTGACAAGCAGATGTTACTAGGGATCCATTAGCATCTTGGGTGGTTTTTTATAAACCTTATTTATGGGTAAATATTCTTCCCTTACTTCATTTCTGAAATATAATTTTATTACAGATTTTATACAGGATTGTATTTATTATTGCTGTTATGCAATATTTGTAGCAAATCTCCACATGGTGGTAATACATTCTTCTTTGATCAGATAATGTTTTTAGGCTTTATCATAACATTTCCATAGCAAAGTCAGGTTCTTTTACACATTAAAATACTATGAAAGGGATTTGACGGTTATAGAAGTGAATGCTATCTACACTTAGTAACTAGGACACACAAACCTTTTGCTGTCCGGATAATCTTACAGTATCACTTCATTACAAAATGTCACATCAGAAATAACATTTTAGGTGTTTTGCACGCTGCTTATTTCCTCTATAGAGCAAAAATCTTTGCATTTTCCCAACTTTCTTCATAATGAGAGATTCAGCATAAAGAACACATTGTATTTGTTCTGTGGTCTGATTCTCTTATCAAACACTTGCTATGTTCCAGATAATTTTAACAAGTGTGCTAGCGTGTAACAGTTAGAGTTATGGCTGCACAATTCCTTCAATCCATTTGCTGAGTTCCCGATGATGATAATATGAGATCTATGTGTGGAATGAAAGCCATATTACAATTTGCACCTGCTGTTAAGGTCTCTGCTAATTCACAGTTTTCTGAGATGAATGAGAATTGGAAGTGATTTTTTTATTTATTTTTTTTTTTAGTGGCTTTCTCCTTGCTTTGCTACAGAGATGATGTTGGGGCAACTTTTACCATCCATTTTCTAATCTTAATCTACATCTTAATTTTATTCTTCAACTTGTATGATGTTCTTATTGAAATTATTACTTCTGTCTAAACTATCTCAAAACATATTTAATACTACTTGAAATTTACATAGGATAAATATATACTTAGGACTTGATTTCATAACTGTAATGCACATTTTTCCTTAGTAATTTTATATAGTCTGATCAGACACCTACCTTCTATATTGAAGTTAAAAACTGACTCCCGAAATCCTTCCTACCCAGGTACTGTCAAATATCTCCATGTCCAGAGGTCTGCAAAACTCTTAGTAGTTGAGTGCAGGTTTTAACAAACAGGGCTAGATACTGAATGAGACTGTAAATGTGAATTTTGGAATAAACAGTACGGGTAATGGGGGAAAGAAGATGCTCCCTAGACTGGGAAAGAAAGGGGGTGATATATTTTGTTATTTGTTTGCATGGATGAGATTGCACCCATATATATGTCTATAAATGTTCTTTAACCTACATGGCTGTAAGCTGTGCTACAGAAGCAGTGGAAGGTATGTTAGGGGACAGTCCGTCATATAACACTGCAGGTCCATGGGTCTGGGATTTGACACTAAGATCTCTTCCCACTGATATATTTGTGGCTTTCTGCCAGTAGTTTGGTGACACTTCCAGGACCCTTGTTTAGCTTTCAGTGATGGGGGTTGTTGCTTTTTGTTTGGTCTTTTTTGTTTGTTTGTTTGTTTTAGTTCGGGTTTTTATATGTTTGGTTGGGTTTGTGTTTGGTTTGGGGCTTTTTTGAGACACACTGATCCATAGTCACAGATCATAAACAAAAAGGATGCAGAAGACCACTTGACTTGTCTGCTCTACCTAATCACATATATCATGATTCCTAAATGGTGGTATATGCCCTATTTTTCTCCTACCCTCTTAACTTTCAATATTTCAAAAAGCAAGGTTAGCGTATACATGAGGGCACTGTGTGACAGGGGTATGTCCATTCAGGCAACCTGACTCCTGTGTTATTTTACCTAAAGTCTGTACATACTTCAATCTGTATTTTTCCTTCGGAAGTCAGATGAGGATTTTTAGCAGTTGTGGTTTGTTGTTTTTTTTTTCTAGAACAAATTCTTGTTTGTAAGTCCAGAGTAGCTATCTTTGCTATGAAGTTAGCATAACCTATTTTAGATCTCAGTCTGAATTCAAGGCTCTCAGTACTTTGAGAGGTGTACTGTGCCTGACCCTACCATCTGCCAGAATCCAACAGTAGTTGAAATGACAGTTCTACCTTAAAACATTATCAGACCTGGAATCCAGTGGTTTTTTTTCTTGAGCCTTTTCACTTAATGTCAGAGTCCTCTAACAAAAGCTATGCTGTCAAAGCTGTTGTAAAGAATAATGTCAAACCAAAGTAATTATTGTTCAAACATTTTCCATATTTCATACTGTATGATCTTTTTTCATATTCATATGATGTTTCTGTTTTCATTGGAACAGGTTACAATGAGTTTAATACTTTTTTTATTAAATTCCATTTCAAATAACTAGAAAGAATTCTGTTCTTTTGCTCTCTACAGTTCATGCTTTAGCATACTGCTCACCTTTCTTTAGTTTGTAGAAGAAATGCAGGGTGAATACTTACTGCTGAAATGAACAGGAAATAAAAGGTCCTTTTTTAATTTGATACATGACATGATGTCATGAATAAGGAGAGTCTGAGTATTGAGAAGTCAGTGGTATCCTGGATTGTTTTACAGCTGCAGAGTCGATCAGTAAGTTGTCTGTGAGCCTTTGTCAGAATGGCATACACAGGAGAAAACCTCAGATGTAATGGTCTGTTGTAATTGGAAAGGGGTCTGTGGTAAATACAAGCTTTTGGAGGATAATTACTGCATTTTGTATTCTGAAATGTGATGGTAAATGAGTTCCTGTCTTAAGCTGTAGTCATTCCTAAACTTGTTTTGGGTAATCTTGCACAGCTACATAATTGCTATACACTGTGTGCTCAGTATAGTGGGTGCAAAAGCTGGTATAAAGTGTAATGGCCTTAGAAATATTTCACATCAGTGTATTTCACATCAGTGAAAATCACTGTGGTTACAAAGCAGTGTAAAATATGTTTGCCATGACAGAACATAACAAAAACTAACAAGATGCATAAATCGCTTGTTATGCATGAGTCCTTGTAATAAACAAGAAAAAATAATGTTAGGATTAACAACAAGGCATAGATTCAGGAGTTCATGAATTAGAAGACATTACTCTACCTGCAGGGATGCTGAGTATTTGTGTAGTTAATGCAGATGCTGAGTATTTGTGTAGTTAATGCATTTCATTTGCTTTTTACCAATGTATCAAATTATTTCAAGTACCTTTTCAAGAAGTCAGTTGGGAAAAACTTTAGCCTAATTAAAGGTTATTTCTTATTTCAGGGGAAACTATATTATTTCTTTTTACATGTGATCAGTATTGGCAGGTGGTTCTGTCTCCATTGGAGACAAACACATCGTTCCAACTGAATGAGGTGCAAAAGCCAGTTGATTTGAATATCTAACTGATTTGTAAATTGCTAGTCTATTAAATTTTAAGAAATGTGTCAGTTCCTTACAGAGCCAAAAGTGAATCCAGGAAATAACTGGTTTAGATATATATTTTTTAAAATATTATTGTAAGTGCACGTTAAACTGGGCTTCTTCTAATCGTGTATTCTGATCTTACTTTAAAGTAGTTTTGAGGAAAATGTCCCAACTATATGGAAGTTCATTTTTTCAAGTGGTGATTTTCTGTATTTTTCTGGTCTCTAGAAGCCACCAGCTATACAACCTTGAGGTGTTGTGTGGGCACAGGCAGGGACAGCATCTACAGCTCTATAGTGCTTAGAGAGCTAATGGGCAAATCGGGCAAAGGCAACAGTCTATTTTACATGTGAAGGAACTGAGATGAAGGGGCATTAAAGCAATTTACAGTCTGTCAGAGCCAAAACCTGAAAAAGCCTATACTTCTTCCTCATATTTATCTAATGCAATTTCTAAATGTATCTACTTGATTCAGATCACTGAGTTCTCATTATTCTCCTGTAGTATAAACAGCTCTTCCCTAACTACACATAATGAAGTCTTTTCTCATCCTTCTGTTTTTCAAGGCTGAATGATTCAAGTCTCAAAGCCTTTTCTCACCATAAAAACTTCCTTAAATATTCCTTGTAGACTTTCTGGCATAATTTCAATTTTGTTTTGAAAGAGCTTTTAATAGCTGTATTTTAAAAGAAAGCATTTAAAGGTTTAAATATTTATACCGGAGATCAGAAGAATTATTGTGTTTTTGTGGAGGATTCTCTGTTTTGCCAGTGTTTCTTTTTGAAACAAAACTGTGTCACAAACATCTAGTCCAGGTGAAATAATATAGTGAAACAATAATTGCACAGCCCTGGATGAAATCCTGGCTCAGTTATTGTCATCTGTGAGAGCTTTCCATTGACTTTGAGACCTAAATTCTACCCGTTGGTTTCATTGCCATTGGAAAATTCACGCTGAAGCACATGACAGCTCTCCGGTGTGCTGACTGGCTTCTCCAGCAGTAGAGGAAAGTCAGAATGAGAATGTACAAGCTTCATCTGCTTCCCAAGAGTTGCTTTCCCAGTGAGTTGGGTCAGAATCGTAAATACGTTCTTGATATTTAAGCTAAAATCAGAAGAAAGGGTAGATTTTTCGATTAATTACTCATGAATTTATGCTTACATTCTACTGGCTTTATTTACAGAAGCTTGTAAAGCTAAAACTGCAAAGATACCCACTATACGTATGTATGTATGTTATACATACATTATACATATAGATCCTACACTTATATTCTACCAGCTTTATTTACCAAAGGTTATATAGCTCAGGTGGACAAAGAAACTGCTAAGTTACCCATTATGCCTGTTATGACATTCATTTTAGATCCATATAGATCCTTCAAAGTAACATTTTTTTTAATTACAATCTCTTGTTTTGCTTTGATTATCTAAATTCTGTTGAAATCAACCCAGATAAAATATTTCTTATCAGATCTGTTAAGCAAATTTGAGTTTCATCATTGACATGATGAATCTTCTAGTTCTAGAAGGAGTAATAACGTAACATAGATTCTCATGAATGTCTTATTTAATGCAGTTTTGTGTCCTGTACTACACCTAAAACACTACCTTTCTGGTATCCAGAAGATGCCTAATTTTGATTAGATAAGGAACACAAAACTGGTACTTCAAATCACTTGTGCACAGCAGAAAAACCCTACTTGCAGCTATATTTCTGCCAATAATATTAGCTGATAATCCAGTAATAAATGCATGATTGGGGAGAAAAAAAAATATTTGCATTAATGGTGCAATTTCAGACTATTTGAAAAGTGCTTGCAGATTCATTTGGAGTTATAATTGACTCACTGATGAAGCAAGACCATTACGCTATGCAAGTTGCTGTAGCTTCATTGACATCAAAAGGCGAATTTAGACAGGATACAAATCCAGCTTGTAGACTCTAAAAATACAAAATAAAAGTCACTGCCAGACCAAATAATTTCGAAACTGAAAAGAGAGGACTGCTCAAAGTAATGTCAACCATCTGGAAGAGGGACTGCCTAGAAAGAAAAAACGTCTCTGTCCAAGTTATCAACTTTTCCTAAGCTTGTAACAAAAACATGAACCAGTCATTTTGGCAGTAGTTCAAACAACAAAGCTGTGAAATGAACTGATAACTAGTCAAGGCCACACACACCATGGCAATGAAATACAGTAAGATACCACTACTGGTAATAAATGGAAAGAGAGTTGTACGCAGATGGTCAGGACAATGGGAAGAAAAGAGACTGGCAAAGAAATCTGCCTGATAAAGCAAGTAGTACAAGCAAAATAAATCTTTTTTTAGAGTAGTCAGTACTGACTGGGTCCATTTTGCTTGTGGATTAACTGCAGCTGAGAAACCATTTGTGGATGTTCAGTAGGGGGAAAAAAAAGAATAAAAATAAAAGCAGCTTGTTTCATGACTCTTTTCTTCATCATATCTTCCAGCTCATGCACACTTAGAACATCAGAAGGGATGTCCTGCTCCAGGAGACGGGTCATAATCTGATCAAGTACCAGATTAGGAATCAGGTTTTTGCCCTATTCTACCTGTTGCCATGTTGTGTATTGTGCTGTTAGGAAAGGCTGTGTCTTCTGGCAGGATGGATTAAAAGGATTGAAAAAGGAGCCTTTAAGTTGCCAGTTTATGACTATGCGTGGCTGGCTGTGTGACTCTGAGGATATAACCTTTTTTTGTTGAAGGTAGTCACTAAAAGGGCTGTTGCCAAACAATTTCAATCATATAAGGCATTTTAATGCAGGTCCAGGTAATTAAAGAAATTATTTAAATATAGATGGATTACTGGCAATAGCAGTTTCCCAAAATACAGTCTGATTTTCTTTTTTTTTCTTTTTTTATGCTTGCATGTGCTCTCTTGGTCACCACTCCCCCTCCGATAGAGACAGAGGTGTAGGAACTCTTGACTTGTACATTTGCAATCCACAGGACTTTGTTGTCACTAGGTGCAAACATCTGGGAATTGCTGTACACTCTCTTTCTCTCTTTTTTCACTTCACTCTGTTACTAAAGGAGAGGATTTTAAAGCATGCCTTGATTTTTTGTGTCAGTATGTGTGTGGGGGGATTGTTGTTGATAGTTATCTGCTCTGTTTTGAAATAAACAAGGCTATAGTGGCTGTTTTAATGTTATTTACAATTTCTTTATTAGAACTTCTTATACCATGGCCTACAGAAAATGATTTCTGCCTGTAGCACTCTTAAAAAATGCTTATGCAATCAGTGCAAAATCCTATAATGACTTTGTTGAAGCAGAGACATAAGGCATTCAGTGTTACTTTTGGTATACTCATAGTATGACAGTACTTAGGCTCTGTCAATTGGAGAAATATTACTTGGCTTAGCTGTATGATGTCTTTCACAGCCTATAAGCAATGTATCTTCTTCAAGAGATATTTCTCAAATGGGAAGAAACTCAACATTGACAGAAAATGCAATGAGTCAGTCGTGACAGTTAGTCATAAATGATGTGACCTACATCTAAAGCAAAATTCTGTATAAAATTTTCTGTCTGGAATAATAACTCTAAAAGTGACATTTGCCCTTTAGATCTACTGATACAAATAAAGGGTAAATTAATCATAGTGAATGAGTCATTTTAAAGATTACAAGCTTCCATGGTATTGTTATTATGAAAGTTTTGTTCCCTGAAGATGTTCTACACCTGATAAGGTTTTAGAAATTTAATTGAAAAAGTTTAATAAAGAATTAAAACTATCATGTGCCCTTTTGCTAAAATACAAATGAACTAAGAGACTCTTTGTAAAAGAAGCTAAGGTGAATAGCATGTTAGTATTCCTTTGAATACCATATCAACTTCTTGCTATTGTTAATAAAATTATGGTTGGTTTACTGGATGAAACGATTTTAAAATAAATAGCTTCTGTGCAGATATTACAAAGATCTCAGTATCACTATTTCGCAGTGTTGAGATAATGGGAAAGAAGATACACTTAAAGGTCATTGCTTATGCTGTAGTTATATGTCTTACAATGCCTGAATGATGTTTTTAAGAGTAACTGAATACTTATAACTTGCAGGATTGATATTCTTTCAGATGCTGACAAACATACATCTATGTAGATAATGGAAATTATTCTCTTTTTTATGTTTGTTCATATAAATACAACATATAGTGCATTCAGCTGTGACTCATGAATAAATCTTGAAGATGCATGAGGAATCAGAGCATTCAAATCTGATTTTCAACTGAAGGGAAAAAAAGTTTGAATTGGATTTCTTTAGTCTGTTGGGAAGAGATGACTTCATTTAACCCCTTCTCCGTTAAAAATATTTGTCAAGGTGTAAGTCTAAAGAATTTTGGCAGAGATTTTCAAAGGCACCCAAGAGAATCAGCAGTTAACTCCCACTGAAATAAGGCAGTAAAGCCTGTTGAATTGCTGACAGAACTATCCACTGAACTACTTTGGTCTTAAAGGTACAGGACAATTGCGTTCCACATCCTTCACTGGGCTTTTGTTCATTTATCTATTCCACTTTTTTGCATGAAGATGTTAAGAGATTTGTACCAATGCTATACTCCAACACTGTGACACTTTCACAATTTACCTTTATAATTTCATTGCATTTTACCTATGTATTCTGAGCACTATTCCCCTCTCTTTTTGATAAGACACCTGCCTTTACTGGAGAAGAACTCAGGTTGTTTTCTGTGTGATTTTTATAGCAAATTCCTGTGGTTTTCTATAATGTTCTTCCATGTCTCAAAGACACAGTGTGCAAAAGAAGGTTTTAGTCTGCTCACAAGTGTGATAGGTATGCAAGAGGTTGTATCTTTTTCGTATAGTGTGATGTGGATTTAAAAGATTTGTTAAATCTGTATAAGATTTCCTTCTTTTCTGAGATCAAGAACAGCTCATAGTTTCCCTTAGCCTTCTCTTTTAGGGGTCAAGTACTAATCTTCCAAAATTAGCATTTCATAACAAAAGATGAACTCTTCATTTTCCTTTGTTTTTTTTTTTTTTTTTTTTTCCTACACTCTTATTATTCATTCCTTTTATCACATTGTGATCCCTTAAGATTTTTTTTTTCTTTGTAATACACATTGTACCTCCATTCTGTTTTCCATAGGTGCATCTTCTTATCTTTCCCCGGACCTGGAAACTGAATTCTTGTGCTGTTATTTGACAAAAGCAGGTTGACATGACTTCACACTTGCGGACTTCTAGATTTACGGATTTAGGCCAAACTCTGCATCTTTTATTTTTTAAGTCAATGTAAGGGAAGTTATGCTGTTAGCCATCTGCTTTATCTCTCCATTCTTTTCTTGCAGTAAAATTGCTGGCAAGTTAAAATACTTCAAAAAACCAAATAATTTAAAAATGTATTAAACAGCATTATTGCAGAATAGGTCCTTGATTTTTATGAAAAGTTAACTGTAAGCATTTTCACTCATGTCATTAGTAAACTAACCAGGAATTGTCCCATGAAGGGATGAGATGAAACGAAGAGGCTATTTTTAACATCTTTAACCCACGCTCTCTGAGGAAAAGGTATTTCCTGAACTTTCACAACACCAAACACATTTTGATCAAAACCTTTTTTGGGATTTTGTCCTGGGTATTTGCCATTCACAGCACTAAGGGGAATAAGTGAACTGTGGCCTTAATTTTAAGGTCAATATTCCCAGATATTATTCCCAGATAATATTCCCAGAAGAGGGCTCTTTTAGCCTACAGTAGATGCAGACAAAATCAGCTAATGGACATATCTATATTACATCTTAATATTAAGATACTATTTTTAATAATTTTAACTCTCTCTAGACTTTGTAGTCTTCATTAAAAGAAGGGAAAAGAATCCTATACTGCCATCAGGTTGTTCCATTTTGAAAAAAACATTCTCTCACGACCTGAAATGGAAAATCAGCTGGACTCAGACATTGTAGGACCACAAAGTGAAGTGTAGGAAGATGGAAGAATGCTGTTAAACAGTAGCGTTAAGGCTGATCAGCCCTCTTTATTGGGATTTGTAAACAGGCTTAGCCTTTCCTAATGTACGTTATAGGGGCAAAAGGCTTGGCTCAAATATTTAAGCTCCCCTTTTACTTCTGTATCACTGCTGATTTGGCCAACAAATATCGAGTTCTGAAAGATTTAATAGTTACCCCTAGTCAAGAAATATATCCTTTTAGTTTACATCGTTGTAGTTGTCCTTCTTTAGTATAGTGCATAGACATACATTGAATCCTTCCACCTTTCTATAAGCAGATTACTGATATTAAATGTCATAAGTCCTATTCTACTGAAATTGTTTCAGTCTGCTAAGTATTTATCAAGATTTTTTTTAACAGTGGATAAAATAATACATTGTCTTTACTTTTTTTGAGAAGCATAAGGTGTTCATGTAGTACAATAATGAATCATTATGTATGTCAGCACATGCTTTGGTAGAGTCTTTAGGAGAAAGGGAATAGTAAAATAAAAACAGATATTTTTAGTAAATAGTCTATTTAGTCATGTTTTAGTATATCCAATAAATGTAAATACAACACATTTTAGAACTGAAGTGATATTTTCCATCATATATAGAATATAATTCTCAGAGTAGTTGAAAGCTCTTTAACTATGACATTTAATAACAATATAATGGCTTTATTTAAAAAGGATATAATCATTTTATCCTCATTCTAGAATGGTTGTAAGACTGACCTCTGCCCTTTGCTAGTTTACAAAAGAGACGTTATTAAAAGGTACAGTGACATTTCTGTTTTGGTAGAACTTTCTCAAAGTCTAGGAAAAGGAAAAAAAAAAAATCCCCAACCCTATATTACTTGTAGTGGGAGAACTTATTAATATATTTTCATGTGAGGAAATTGTAAGAAACCCGTAAATGTGATCTAAGTTCCCAGTTACTAATTTTCTTCAAAGTAGTTCTGCAATGCTTTCAAGCATTTTGTATGCTTAGCTACTAAAAATCACAAGTAAGTCATCACAGGGTTATGTGTGAGTAATATATTGTATAAATTACAGTAGTGTACCTCTAAATGTGCCATTTATTTGTCTGGATATTGCTCAGAAGTCTGTGCCTACTTCTTTATAATGAATACATGTTCAGGCAGTAAAGATTAGAAACTAATTATACACACATTGTCAGTACTAATATTTGTACTTAATCTGATTTACACTACACTAAATAATAAACCTGACTAAAATTATAAAGTTATATATACAGCCATTAATATGCTTTTTTTATAGTACCTTATTCATTTTTTAAAAGCATATTAAATGAGTTTTAATATTTGTAAAGCAGATGAAAGGCATGTAGAGCCAAGATAAAAACCAGTGAATATGATTATTTAGCAGTAATATAGATTGCTTTTACACTATTCTGTTTGAGCCCATTGTGATATTATGTATTTAGAGATGAAAAGAAGTCTAGCTACAATTAATTACTATGAATTGAAAGCATCAATTAGGAAGTATCCAGTCCTTGGTAATGGAAGACAGTGATGGGAAAGTAGTGAAAAGAGGTTTGAATATTAGTTATCCTTTGATTTCAGCCTCTCATCACGGTTGAAGAGGGAATATATGCTGTAATGTGTCACACACAGATTTAGCTCTGCAGTTTCAGACTAATGGCTTGATGTCAGCACGTTGCTGAGGGGGACCTACTTGGAATAAGCCTACATACAGCTCATACTACATATTATAACATCACGCTCTCATCAAGACAGATGTGTCTGAGCTGAGACCGTGCTGCCATGGCTAGGCTTCTGCCAATACTGGTGGTAAGATGTCTGGATTAGGCACACTGGTTTCTTGTGAAGCACACCACTTTGCATAGCTTTTCAAATTGTGGTGCTTGCACTGTTAAAATCGATGGATGTTTGGCAAGCCACCAAGTATAATGGGAGGTGGCTGTCTGGGGGAGTGGGAGCATAACTTCCCGAACCAAAGTCATAAATTACTACACGTGAAAAGCAAGATGGGCATTATCCTGACCTCGTGTGAATGCAGAACAGCCCTCTGCACCCTTTCTACCTGAGATGCAATAGAGATGGAATCGTCTCTGTGGAACAGGGACATTTTCCTCTATCACAAGAGCTTTATCTTGCAGTCTAACCCACTCCCTAGGAATTTAAAGTAACTACAAAAATCACTTTAGAGATCCTGACAGAAGCTCCCAGTACAATAGTAAATTTGCTAGGGTATAATGCTCAACAAAGAGAATGAGAAAACAAATTTATCATTTCATATCCATTAGTGACCATCTATGGTACTATACACATGTTAATAATAAAAAATGTTAGGCTTATTTTATAAGGCATCTGCACATTTCTGAAATATATTGTCTGTTATCAGTATCCAAACTTTATGATAGACCAGCATGTAATTTCCTGAGTATGCTGTTTCTTAGCTGGGGCACATATAATACATCTGCCATTAGCAGGAAATAAATATGTGCCATTTTGGCATTAAGATTCATGTCCCAACATGATATCAGATCTTCTTTAATTTTTTAACTGATACCTTCAGTAAACCAGAATCCCTAAGGACTTGGTTGATCAGATAATGTTAGAAGCATAAGTAACAAAAATGCTTTTCCTTTCAGTGTCTTACTGCCATCTGCTCTGTTCTTTAGAGTGGTATTATTTCTGTAGACTATTAATAGGAGCTACACAGCGGCTTGAGCTGTTTCTAAATAATTAACTCCAAAAGTCATATTCTTGGTCACGTATTTGATGCACTTTTTTACTTTCTTTTTTTTTTCCCCTTCTCAGACTGCAACTGTTCTATCTTTAATTTTTTCTGATACTTTCTTATCTAAATAATGGTACTTCAAGCTGCTGTGTTAGAGTTTCTAAAAAAAACAAAACAAAAACAGCAAAACCCAAACCCCAATAGAACAAACAAAAAAACCCCTCTATTGTATTACACAGAATCACAGAATGGTCAGGGTTGGAAGGGACCTCTGGAGATCATCTAGTCCAACCTCCCTGCCAGAGCAGGGTCACCTACAGCAAGCTGCACAGGACAGCATCCAGGTGGATTTTGAATGTCTCCAGAGTGGGAGACTCTACAACCTCTCTGGGCAGTCTGCTCCAGTGCTCTGCCACCCTCAAAGTAAAGAAGTTCCTCCTCATGTTAAGATGGAACTTCCTATGTTCAAGTTTGTGCCCGTTCCCTCTTGTCCTATCACCAGGCACCACTGAAAAAAGACTGTTCCCATCCCCCTGGCACCCTCCCTTTAAGTATTTGTAAGCATTAATAAGATCCCCCTTCAATCTTCTTTTCTCTAGACTAAAAGGACCCAAGTCCCTCAGTCTTTCCTCATAAGAGAGATGCTCCAATCCCCTAATCATCTTTGTAGCCCTCTGCTGGACCCTCTCCAGCAGTTCCCTGTCTTTCTTGAACCGGGGAGCCCAGAACTGGACAGTGTACTCCAGATGCAGCCTCACCAAGGCAGAGTAGAGGGGGAGGATGACCTCCCTCGGCCTGCTGGACACACTCTTCCTGATGCACCCCAGGATACCATTCACCTTCTTGGCCACCAGGGCACATTGCTGGCTCATGGTCTTCCTGTTGTCCACCAGGACTCCCAGGTCCCTTTCCACAGAGCTGCTCTCCAGGAGGTCAGCCGCCAACCTGTACTGATGCATGGGGTTATT